>JAHZNG010003043.1:0-28860 GCA_027744375.1 Orchesellides sinensis
AAAACTTACGTCCTTTGGGTAAATTTTGTTTTTTGAATCATAAAAATCGGATCAAGTTTGTATATTCAAACATAATGTCCCAAACCCGACATATTAAGTGAATAAACCCTGTATATCTGAGCCACTTTGAAAATACAAAGGTTAAAGTTGAGATTTTGTGATCAATTCATTTGAGTATTATATATGTACATTGGGGTATTTTCAATGCATGATTACTGAAATTAAACAATATCTGTAATCCGTAATTAAATAATTTTAGCATAATGCTATTATGACAATAGCGTGAGAAAAATCGTGAGTGTCGTCTAGCGCCTATATATATACTTGAATAGTGTAATGTATCTCTGCAACAGATACACCCACGCAGCACGATAATATCACATTATACATTTTCCAATGAATCATATAATGCTGCACACCGCATGCATCCTACATACAATCGTGATGAGAAGCTTGGTTCAATGGAAAAGCGGCGTCACTTCTCTCGTTACTGTCACTTTTATGCAAAATTAGGGTAGATACAAAAAACCAACTTTCCTTTCGTCGTAAGTTAAACAGTTTTAAAATGCGCATACAATTATCATCATTATTACTCATCTTTGTCTCATCAGATCATGCAAACTTTTGATGAAACCTTTTCAAGTCTCATTCATTACAAATGAGTTTTAATAACGACTCAAATATTTTGCATGGGTTGGGATATAGATAGGTAATATAGGTTTGTGTTTTGTGATTTCCTGAGTAAGTTCCGGAATTATCTTAATTAGAGATTGCTTGTTATCCGCCGCTAATGAATCACTGTAGAACCTTCACCTTGCAAGTTCAGAATTCTACCCTAACATGAAAATGTATCCGACCGAGAACGAGTACGCAGCAAACATGGGAATATGAGGTATGTATTTGTAATTTCAGAAATGAATGAAAAATTGCAGAAAATATTTCTTACCACTCAACTGATGGTATCTCTCCTGTGGCAACTGCTTCCTCCTCAGTAGGTGCATCGGACTTTACAGGAAATGCATTTTCATCTTTGCTTAAGTCCAAATCACTCCCACCTCCATTGGGTTCATTTGTAAGTTCCTCATTCCTGTTGACTTCTGGTTCAGCCGCGAAGTGATCTTCTTCAGTTGCCAAAGAATCGGATCCAACTTCAACTGTGTCGGACAAGATTTGTCCATGGAACTCTTCACTATCTTTTGCAGACATTTTAATGTTCTACCCGTTTTAAAGTGTTTCATTCAAAATCACAACTTAGTTCTATGACAAACTTTGTTAAATTAAATTCTCAGAAGATATCACACTGTTATAATTTGCTATAATGCAAAACTTTAATCCGGACAAACACAAGGACACGGACGGCCGCATTTAGAGTTTGCTTCTTTTAAAAAATCAATGAAATTCCTACGAATATGTACAAAAAATTATGACAATGCAACACAGTATGCACAAACACACAGAGAGAGAGAGACTCATGCCAACATTTTCATGATCAGTGTTGATCTGTTCATCTGGGGCATATCTGAAGTTTGGCAACTTAAACCATACAGTTGTTGGTCAACTGATTCCGGCAGTGGGAGTATCTTGGAGGATCTACGGTCTTTTATAGGACTCCTTTGTGTATCAACACATATAGTCATCCATTCATTTTTTATGCTTTAGCGTTGTGTATGGAACTTGGTTTGTTTAAGTGCTTTCATATTCATGCACACGCTGAAAATGTTGAATTCTTAAAATGTTTCATCAGGTATATAGGTATTCCCCTTCTCTAAAGAAACAAATACATATGAAATAAGCCATGATTCTCATTCTCATGATGAAGGTAAATTTTGAGAATGGCTCTTGAAACGACGTGTATAAAAAATTCCGTATTATGATCGTGACTTCATACTTACAGTAGGAGGGCAATATAAGTAATATCATAAAATGTTCATAAGAATGAAATCATCATTATCACAAACAATGTTACTTGAAGTTTTCAAGTTTATCATGTGCTCAATCCAACAAGGCTCTAAAAGAAAGCAAATCTGGATAAAGAAACTGCTAAGTGAAGAAAATATAGTATGTGTAACGTCCTCCACGAAGAATCCGTGTGTCATGCAAAAAAATGCTTAATGAGTTTGAACAACATGGATATTTTTTTCAAGACAGATGCCTTGTGAAGAGAAAAAAACAACAACCTGAGAGATTGCATATGTATGCATTACGAAGAATCACAATCACAGACCAAATACATATGTCATGCAGTAATCATAGTTGGCGAAGTGAAGGATTGTAAAACTTTGTTCGAAATGCACATTTATTTGCTTACATAATATGTTTGCGCATTGCATCCAAATCCATTCAGATTTTTCAGATATTTTAGCAATAAATCTTATAAACATTACGAACGTGGAGCTGAAATTCTTCTAAACTCTTTATCTTCAAAATTCATATGATAATACTTTCTGGTTTTCGCAATAGGTGCAAAACAAGAAAATTTAGACTTTTATTTTTATATTGTATTTCGTTTATTTCATAAAATCATCTACCAAGTACAATCCATTCTTTCTGGCAACATGCAATAAATTCCAGGGTAATAATCTGATTGCTATAGCCGTTCGTAAAGACAGACTGTGAGAATAAAAATTGTGATGCGAATATTAGTTGTTAGTACAACCGATACCATGCCCGTATGGTATTTTAATATCGAAGAGAATAGGACAACATGCGTTGTTATCGTTCGTAGAAATATGATGTAGTCTTACTTGAATCATGCGATTGCGACAGTCAAAACATCCTCTGTCTCACCTGGATGGAGGAAGAACGGTGATCTGTGAATGTGTAACCGTCCATGAATTGCATCTTAGAGATACAGATTCCACAACATGGTGGTTGGCCAAAAATTGAATATGTACATATATAATGTACATTTTTTTACATTACATACTGAACTCATGATTTACTGACATGTTTTTCATTGTTTGTTTCTTTTGTTCGGTCGGGCATAGTAAGGAGTTACAGCTTCGGGCAAAATAACCTTAATGAGCATATAAAAGCATGATGCATGAGCGTTGACAGGATTTCAGAAATTCGGCCCTGAAACAGATTGTACAGATCACACGTAATTGTTCAATTTCCCCCACCATTGTTGATTGTTGAGAAAATAAAAAGAAATTACTGTGAATTATTTTGTTGGATGTTTTATTTTAGAGGTGACTTTTGACAACTATGCTTTGCTTTGGTAAATCCTACATAGATTATGAAGCCTTGTCGCTTTAATAGAAATGGTTTAGGCGTCCTTAATTCATTTCAACTGTTCAGCAGGAATAAACACAGACCCATGTTTTGAAGTAGAACTGTTTTTTTGCAAACTTCCTTTGGTCCTGAAACAAAAATCAAAAGAAGAGGTATAACATAACACTAATACAAATATAACAAACCTTAAAACACCACACGAATAACCATGACTAATCATCTTTTTGCTAATGGCAGTTGTTTGAATCACATCTATTTACTCCTCACGACAATTCCGATACTCCTGAAACCATCTTAATCTTCCGATTCATTTTAATTTGTCATGCATGCATTTCTATTTTGCATGCACAGCATGATACAACACAACATCCATAAAATTATGTTCTACAAAGATATAAGCAGAACTGGATCTGAATTGCATCAATATCCGTGTTAATGAAAAACGTAATCTCGTCATTGTAAAATGAAAGAGTTAAATATTAAATTGCACTTACATTCCGGACCTTGCTCGTCGTTAACCTCCTACTGTCCATTCACTGGATGCTAATGGGCTAGCCAAGCTCTGGTGTATGCAAAAAGTCTATAGAAAAATAAGAAAAATGGCTGCAAGCGGCCTTAAAACTGGTAATCATAATGTTTAAATCATCTTTAAAGATGCATGACGCTTGTTTAACCCAACATTCATCCGCCTTGCATAAAACTATTTCGACGAGGCTTCCTCATAAAAGTGTTATTTAATTTGATCACTTTAAATCTTTAAAAACTCGAAGTTTTATTTGTAAGAATGTGTGGTGGCATCTATTGTTCCTATGTCAATATTAGGCATCTTGCATACTTATCATACAAAACATTAATGCTTATCAATACCCAAAGGTGTTTAAATTGCAATAATTAATTTATGATTTTAAGCAATGGAAGTTTCTGATGACCTTTCACCGAAATGACGCATGCTGGCTTGCATCAATTTCCGTATCATAAATAGACCACGATCAAATGGTCATCAATTCATATCCATACTTTTGCAATCTCCTCTCCTCAACCTTTGCTTACTTTATTCCTACGTTTCTCCTTCTCTCCTACATACTACATACCTTATCATATATCATACCTACACAAAACCTTAATTAACCAATCCACCAAACCCAAAGACCCGGACCCACTTAAAGCATACATCCTTCATTAAATTCAATCTCATATTGCCTAATGCATTCCAATTTAATTAATTTTATATGTGCTATATTTAGTTGTCAAAAGTAGTTTAACATAATTTGAATCACCTATAAGCATCACTTGCACGCTCTCATGCAAAAACTGAAGATGGCATAAGAAATCCCTACAATGCAATAACTATGCATTTTTACTCATACACACGCTGATCTCACCATTATATCACCTACATACCTATGCCTTACACCTTATAGAAATCACCTAAAATCACATACATACTTTATCATAACCTTTTAAAAACATTCTTATATTAAAATTAACTCCTATAGCATTCAATTTCAATTCATATATTGGCTATAGTGATGCTTCTGGAGTCACACTTCTCAGAGGCAGACAGAGCGACCATGCAATTTTTTTGGCACTTCTTGCAATTTGCTCCAAGTATACAGTACATGAAGATATGAACAGTCATGCAGAGGCAGACGACGGAGTGCATGGAACTTGTACCTATGTAAATTGTACATGCATAAATACATTACTATTACTATACACCCTACATGCCTCCTATACCTATACACACGGCATAAGTCAAAAACCTATCAACATACTCCTATCCACTCCTCCAGCCACAGCGTTTGTTCTCGGCTACATCTGTCTTGTGAAATCTTGTGAAGGAAACAAATCAGCCGATATAAAGTAAAAGCAGGTGTGTAAAGTACGTCGACTCATATGGAAAAATTAAGAAAAAAGTAATTGACTACGGGGCCATTATGATATTTATATTAGGAAAGTCAATTATAAATATTTGGAAAGGTGACCAAATAAATTAGGGAGTTTACAGGGAAAGTAAAAGGAAGGAAGGAAAGCTTTAAAAAAATAGATAGCTTTAAAAATACATGTGATTAGTTAGAATGATAAGCATAGTAGGGAAAATACAGACCTGCAGGCCAGTGGTCTCTAGAAGTATATTAAATTTGAAGGTGTATAGGTGCTATGGGATATACAATAGTATTATTAGGAATAATAGCAGGGTTTGTTATTCGCTAATTAGTCATCATAATCAAGAGTGTAGTTATAATTGGTATGATAGTCGAAATAGGAGGGATGTGGGGAGAGGAGGGGGATTAGTGGTAAATAGGGATGTGTATTTGTTTCCCGTAGGTAGTAGTTATAGTAGTAGGTTTATTCACTCGTCGAATACGTTGGGGGATCCGGAGCCGAATACGTCGAATAGTAGTAGTAGCAAGCCGTCGTCTAAGGTTGAGGAGACGGTGAAAGTTATTGAGAAGGAGTTGGAGAAGAAGAAGCAGGGACCGGTGCAACCTGTGAAGCGGCCACTGTACAAAAGAATTCAGGATGAGGTAAGATGAGATTGGAGTGAAGATAAGGAGAGGGGAGGATGATTGAATGTGGGAATTAACTGGTGGAGTTTGTGTGTTTTTTTAGATTCTTCATTACTATCATGGATTTCGACTGCTATTTATTGATGTGAGGATATCGGCGAATTTGATTTGGAGGATACTTAATGGGAAGTCGTTGTCTAGGAGGGAGTATAAGCAGTTGATACGAACCACGAGCGATTTGTTTCGATTGGTACCATTTTCGGTTTTTATTATTGTGCCGTTTATGGAGTTGTTGCTGCCGTTTTTCATTAAGTTGTTTCCGGGCATGTTGCCGTCGACGTTTCAATCCAATAAAGATAGGGTAAGTGGGGTAGTATGCATGTATGGGGCATGGGGTGGGGAAGGGAGGAGATGGGGATGGTGTTTTGATAAGATGGATTGTTTGTTTTGTTTTGTAGGAATCTAAGATGAAGGCTGAGTTCAAGGTTAAATTAGAAATGGCAAAGTTTTTACAACAAACTCTAGATGATATGGCTCCTGAGGCTAAAGGAAGATCGTCCCAGGTTGCTAAAGACTTTTCAGAGTTTATTCAGAAGGTTGGTAAAAAGCGGTTGTAAGGGATTTGGTGATTAGTATAAGTGGGATTTTAAGTGATAAGGTAATACTGGTGTGTTTCAGATTCGAACATCTGGAGGTGAAGTAACAACGGAAGAAATTCTCAAGTTTAGCAAGCTCTTTGAGGATGAAATAACGCTAGACTCGTTGTCACGACCACAACTGTTAGCCTTATGTAGATTAGTAGAGATTCCAGCAATAGGTACGACAACTATGCTTCGTTTTCAACTAAGGATGAGACTTCGCAATCTTGCTGCTGACGACAAAGTGAGTATTATATTTTGTTTACAACTAAAGTGAATTTTTAATATTTTCTGGGACAAAGAAACAGTGTTGAATGTCATACGGAATTTCTTATTTACGAAACTTTATTTTCTGTGACTGAGTTAGTCCATTGAAAGGGAAGGTGTAGATGCTTTGGACTTGCATGAGTTGCAGAACGCATGTAAAGCAAGAGGAATGAGGGCTGTGGGAGTTCCCGAAGACCGAATGAGGCGCCAGTTGAACCAATGGTTGATCCTGTCGTTGCACGAAAAAGTTCCTGCTTCTTTGTTATTGTTGACTCGAGCAATGTACCTTCCTGAACATTTGCCGGCACCTCAACAACTTCAAGCTACACTGCAAGCCCTTCCTGATGCAGCTGTAAGCTTTCTATAATTCTGTAAACTGAGAAACTGACGAAGGATAAAATATTGACTAAAGCATTTATTTCTTATTGACAGGCGTTACAAACTAAAGCAGCCATTGGTGAAAGGGAAGGTAAGATTGATCATAAGACTAGGATTGAATTGATCAAAGAGGAAGAGCGCAAAATCAAGGAGGAACGACAAGAAGCCAAGAAAGAAGCCAAACTTAAGGAAGAGTTGGAAGCTGCAAAGAAAGAAAAGGAAGGTACGATATGGTGGAAATTAAGTGTATTTGTGTTGACATATTTAATATATATCAAAATTTTTCATTAATTCATTGTCTGGTAACAATTTTTATAGCGGAGGAATCACCACTTCAACCGGAGTTTGCTGGCGCAACAGCACAAGCAGCAAGAGATGCTCCACTGTCAACTCTTCTTGGGCCTGAGATCTATGCTCCATCAGATGACGACCATTCTGTAGTGGGGATTATCAATAAAGTCTTATTCAGAAAACTGCCACAGGAACCTGCATATGATGTAACTATGACTAACATCATGTGTTTGTATTAAATGGAATTTTCGCCCGACCATTACATTATCCATTATTTAACACTTCTGATTTGAACATTTAGGACAAAATTACTTCGGATGACTTTGATGCAATTGAAGAAGCTATTGAAAGACTTGGAAAGGACAAGAAAATGATAATTGAGCGTGAAGAGTTGCGAGATTTGAAAGAGGAAATTTCAGACTACAAAGAGGATGTTGAAAAACTTCAAGAAATTACCCAACATGCTGAAGAATTGAAAATAAAGGTATTTCAAATATTGTGGGTGATTAATTACAAATAAGTTTTGAAGTGTAATTAAAAATGGTTTGAAATGTTGTAGGTCCGAGAATCGAAAGGCGCACGTCTTCTGTTTAACAAACTTAACAATATGGTTGGCAAGCTGGAAACCAAAGTTGCGTCAGTGGATAAGGAAGAAACACAAGCAGCATTTCAGTTAGTCTTAATTCACTAATTTGGTTCATTCATTTTGTTTGATATATGTTTATAACATGACGCATTTCATTATAATACCAATGTAGAAGTCAACTTGTAGCTACTGAAGAGCTCATCGGTGCTGTCCGTAAGCTTAAGGATGTCAAGGATCCGGCTAAACTGGAGCGTGTTGCTGCAGTGTTATCCAAACTGGATGATGATAGTGATGGAAAGATAGAAGTAGACGATTTAGTCAAGGTTCGTTTTAATTTTAAAACGAAACGCTTGGCCCTTAAAAAACAACTTTTCTCTTAATACTAATATTCTTTCATTTATAATTTTTATAGGTCATTGACATTGTGGGACGCGAACATGTCGACATGAGTTCAAAACAACTTGAAGAAATCGTAAAAATGTTAGCTAAAGAAGACATTCTGGAAGAAAATTCAACACGTCGTGTAACTACGACAACAGATAGATAATAATTTAATATAAGCTATGTAAACAAATAACAACCACCAATTGACTTGGTATATATTATGTTTTGCTAAATAATATGATTTGATATATGTTATTACTTAGTAATCTAAAATCTGAAAGAAACAATGCATTAAAAAAGTTTATGCACACTAAGTTTGTAATCTTTGACTGACCTCTTTTAACAGCATTCTTAAATCTGTGAATGTATAGTTTACATTTAGACGAAGAAACCCTAATACCTAAGTACACAATATCGTCTTATCTGTTATTTATGTAGCTTAACATATTATATACAGTGACTTATACGGGAACTTCGGTAACGCCGGGGGGTTTCGCAGCGGACGCGAAATGCATAAGAAATGCACAACGGAATCCCCTAAAGCTCGAAAAATTTATATGCTTATGTCCGCTGCGAAACCCCCCGGCGTTACCGAAGTTCCCGTATAAGTCACTTTACCTTGATATTCATATTTCATCATGATACGATTACGATATGTATGCATGCCTATAAAGCCTATTCAAAACGCATACGCAACACAAAAAACCAGCCACAACTTTGCTCAGATCTACTTAATCAAAGCCACCTCAAGCCTCCCTCGGCCTCATACTTTCGCGCATTACACCCACACCAAAGAGGCCAAGACCCCAAAGGGAAAATAAACCTACAACAATCTAAACTACGTCCACGCACACTACACATCCACGAGCAATATATCGTACTGCACTCTTCTGGTTCTTCATTGAACACAACGTAGCCAACCTCTTTCTCTCTGTCTTTGTCATGTATTACAATCTAGCATAGGAAATTAAATTTACACCGTGTTTTGCAAAAACGCAAACTGCAATGCACTGAACACAAAAGAATTCGAATCATATTTTTATTATTATAAAAGGGTTCATCGTCATTCATTAAATAAATACAATATATGCTTTCCTGTATTCTGCATTGAAACCTACACAAAAATGTAGCAATTGCTGAAAAACATATGAACCCTTCATGACCTTTTCCTTTTTTTTTATTTTAGCCAACTCATGCATCATGTGTAACTTGTATAACGCATTTTCTTTAAAAAAAAAACAGCGCAGTAGTCCTGCTCCGTTTTGTCTGCCAATGTGAATAACCTTCCCCAGCCGCCCCATTCCACGTTCCACACGTGGTTGTAATTTACATAATTTGAAATGCAATTGCATTGCGTAATGTCCCACTATCCGTTTTTATCATGTCTTTTAATTTTACAATTTCGCACTATGTCAATGACATTACGCACTCCCCAATTTATCTAAGCTGTAGCTTGCAGTGTAAATTTCGGGGACAATGGCCAGCAGGGTTTTTTTTTCTATATCATTTCTAACTTTGCTTTTGTCATGTCGTGGGGCATGGTCATTGCCGGCGTTCAGTTTCACACTTTCGCAGTTAGTTTGTCAGAAGATGTTGGAAAAGTCGGTTGCAATATTTTTTGCTACTTACCTTTTTTGAGTTGTGTGAAAAAAAAATCAAGGATTTTGTATGGTTTTTTTTCGTTAATTTCAGTTAAATTTTTGAGAAAAAAAGTAATTATTTAGTGATTTAAATTAAATATTAGTTACGAGGTAAGTAAATTTTATATTGCTTTAATTTTTGGATTTTATATTATTTGGGTGGTATAAATTATTTCTAGGGTGGGTGGTCAGTTTAGTTGTACTTGTATCTTGTATTCAGTAGTTTATTTTACAATGAATTAACTTAATCCAAGTAAATATTTAAAATAATTTCGATAGATTTTTAAAATGGACTAGTTAAATTGGTTAAAATATTTATTTGAATTTTTAAAAAGATAGTAGCTTTTAAAGCGTAGGTGGTAGATTTGTTACTCTTAATTGCAAAGTGATTAAATGGTGTTTCAGCTTTGATTTAGTTAGCTGTGGTACATCATTCATTAGTAGCTAAAAAATGATTAGTAAGAATTTTTGTTTTTTGTAATTTCAGTTGTTTTTTGGAATTTTTTGTGTGGGAAATTGGAGTGGAAAAGGTGGTGACTGGTGAGTCAGAAGACGTGGAGTGGTTGTGGAGGTCCTCAGGCCAGCCAAGGTTGAACGTGCAGGAGTTGGGAGTGCGGAGGCGGCGGAGGTTGAAGAAAGGGAAACACTGTAAACTGCTATTAAGCAGGTAAGAGTTAAATGGATAAGCCTATTAAGAAAACTAAAACTACGCATGATAGAGTTATACTCCCTGCCACAGAGTTTGTTGCCAACTTTTGTGTCATCATGTTAACAAAGCATGTAGTTAATTGTTGGATGGAGACGTTACAGTTTCATTTGTATAAAGTTATATTTGCATCGCTATTCCATAGACTGATCTTCAGACTTCGTACAACGTAATATGCATGTTGAGGTGGTTAATCAAACGATTTTTATTGATAATTGACATAGAAGTTCAGTGTTAAAATGGATACCTCCTCCGATGACGATGACGTCCTTAATCAGCTAAGAGAATTAGCAATAATAACTCACGAGGAGTGGACAACCCGTTTTTTGCCTCAGTTGGTGGAACAGCAGGAGCAGCAGCTACAGTCTGTACCCCATCCGAGCGTAGTTCAACAGCCTGAACACCATCCGAGCGTAGGTCAACAGTCTGAACCCCATCCGAACGTAATTCAACAGCCTGGGCCACGTCCGCAGATACTTCATCAACAACCTGGACCTCGTCCGCAGATAATTCAACAACAGCCTATACCCCGTCCGAACGTAATTCAACAACAGCCTGGAACCCCTCCGCAGATACTTCATCAACAACCTGGACCTCGTCCGCAGATAATGCAACAACAAACTGGACCCCTTGGGTTCCAAACTCATGTAGACATGACTAACCCATTCTTTTATCTGTTCCTTATTCCGGGTCAACCACTCCCGGAGATTCCAGAAGTGGTATCTCACCCTCTTCCCCGTCCCCCAATTCAGGAGATTCCAGCAGTGAGACCGAACCCTCGACCCCGTCGTCCACTCCAGGAAATTCCAGGAGTGAGACCGAACCCTCGTCGCCGTCGTCCACGCCGGGGGATTGCAAGAGTGAGACCGGACCCTCGTCATCCATTTGGTCGGCGCCCTCGAGTATGCAAATGTTGTCAACAAGAAGAAATTGATTTGGACTTTCCCGAGGTAAAATACAATATAATATATGAACCCATCTTTCTATGCCAACATATCTCTCATCATCATTACAATTATTTCTGCATACTATATGCTATACAACCATAATTTCTACTGATATAATATTTTCTTTATAATGTCACCCCATCCCATTGTTACCACTACAACCAATTTTTCATTAGGTTATTGATCCACATATTTGCTGGAACTTGTCCAAGTCCACGTGTCCAACTTATAGAGCAACCCTCAATTTTTTAACAGCCATACCATTTTATATACTTTAACCCTAGTTAAATCATTCAAGATTATAGTTTCTTTACTTAAACGCATTATCATCATCTTCATAAATTTACGTAGACGTGGCTTGGCCACCCCACACCACAACCGTTGTAAAAATCTAGCATACCTTTACCTCACTTAATAACCGTTCATTTCCCTCAGCCTTCTTTCTTTCCTTATGGCATACATACATAAATTTTATAGAGCAAACTGTATATTTTAGCCTGGCATGCTGGCATATCTCCGTTTTGACACTGTCAGAAAAGCCATACCAGCACAACTATAGCCTAATTTCTTTTGGCGTGTAGTATTGCATGGCAATGCTAAAAACATTGTTGCACTGCAAAGCTCTAGTTGTATTTCATAAAAAGTACAGTCTATATAAATTTGCTTAGCTCGGTTTTGAACTTGCTGGCTATGCATAGATATTCAGCTATTATTGTTGGTTAGCTACTGTTGACTGCAGACGCTGCTATATCTACTGTACGCTTCAAATAATGCAACTTGTATATACCATTACTGCTTTTCTGTGTGGTGTGTACATTGATTTTAGTCGTAGGTAGGTAGTAGGTAGGTTCGTATTTTGTGTGTACATCCTGTATTAAATGATGAGTAAGGGAAAAAATAGCAGAGGAACGAACTGAGAACGAAAAATCAGTGGTCCGAAGTATAGTGTCTGATACTCGTAAGAAACTACACTCCGGGGGGTTTCGCAGCGGACGCGAAACTCATAAGAAATGTACAACGGAGTCCCCTAGAGCATGGAAAATGTATATGTTTACGTCCGCTGCAAAACCCCCATGAACGTAGTTTCTTATAGGATCAAACACTGTATGGGGGTAGTGTTGGTATTACGATATTTGTGATGCATGCATATGTTGTACACAGAGAGAAACGCTTTTTTGTAGGGAGAGCGAGAGAGAGATGAAGGAAGCTGAAAACATAATGTTAAATACACCTTCCTAAAAACACTCTTCTGTGAAAATACATAACACACAGAGATATAGTGCGGAAGAAATAGTAAATGCATCATCATTCTGACTTATCATCCACACAGTACTACTTACACTACACAAGAGAATATCTTAACAAAAAAATATAGTCTTTAATCAGTTAAATTTAGTTTAAAATTTAGGGTTGACTAGGGTTAATTAAAGTGTTAACAGTGAGTAAAGGGTTAAATGTAAGGTGGTTAGAGTAGCGGAATATAATACTGATTTACCTGGAGTTATAAGTAAAAGAGTGAAGAAAAAACGAGTATTTTTTAAAAATATTAAAAGCTTGTTTTGTAAGATAAATAACATGGGGGGAGGAGGAGGACTGTGTGAGGTTAAGGGAAAATAATGGACAGTGGTGAATTTACAAGGAGAAAGAGTTAAGTGGTGAGGTGGACAAATTTATAAACGTTTGGTGAAGTGTCATGAGAAGATTGTGAGGTGTACAAGGAGGACAAAGGTTTTTAGAAGGTAAATAAGTTAGTTTGTAGGGGAAAGTTTGGGGGAGGAAGTGGAGATTTAAAGTTGTTGAAAGAAGGAAGTGTTAGGGGTTTGACGGTGGTTAACATTCTCGGTTAGATTCAATAACGTGACAATGCAATCAACATGAAGATCGACCGTTCTAAAATCAAAAGGAGCACCACGGAGGTGGTATGTGGCATATAAATGATTTGTGGAGGGTGACAGGAGTTTGTAGTGTAGTAAGAAATTGTTTAGAGGGGTGGAGGGAAATGATGGGTGTAGTAATTGAGTAATTTGTTTTTTATTTTGTAGCCTCCTGACTGCAAGGCGTTGATTCAGAGGATTGTGGATTGCAAGGAGACACTGGATCTCACGGAACTGTTGAAGGGAGTGCAGACATGGACATACGGCAAGTGTGAATTGTTCCACTGGATTGACGTTTTAGATCGGTTTGATGCCGTCCTTGGGAAGGCCACTTTCAGGGCTGATGGACGATGGGCCATGGCATGTGATGTTAACGATGATAATGGGAAAGAGGTATGGTGGTGTAATGTTTGTTAAAAGTATTATGGATTTGTTTCAGAGAGAGATAATTGTATTTGATGGAATGCTTTTTGTTGTAGCTCAAACAGTGTGTACTCCAGATCTTACGGTTTACCTCGCTACTTATTGAACATTCATTTTCACGGACCGTATACAATTCCATGGATTACCTGACGGAACTACTCTACTCATCAGACTTGACGCTGTTATTGGAGAATCTGCACCTATTATTTATGTTCAGTAAACGCAGTAATTTGTTGACTCGACTTCCAGATGACAAGAGGGGCTTGCTTCTGGAAGGCTTGTATGCCTTAGCAGAGGTAAATACATGAGCAATTTTAAACATCATTCTGTTATTAAAATTCAGGGGAAATGTTCTGTTTCAAGAGTAATGAGTATATTAGTTTAGTATGCTGCATTTTATTTGTTAGAAACTAAACAGAATTGTTTTGTGTTGTTTTTAGAGTTGGGGTGGCAAGGAAGCTGGGTTTGGCCTTGCAGCGTGTTGCTTGAAGCGACCACTTGAGGTATTCAACGTTCAATATTGTGTTCAGGATTTTAATTTTGAGCAATCACTAGTTGGTGGTTAGGTTGGAATATATCTGGATGTACTGACTTTAATTCGATTTACCTTTAGGACTATCCACCTACCGCAACCACTGTTCATATGGAGTTTTATCGTGATGGAACAGCTTCACGTAATCGGTCAGAGTCATGGACGGTGCTGCATATCGAAGACGTCCATCTGATGAATAAGTCGCCATCAAGAATCCTGGACGAATGTATAGACATTTACGACGTTCCACAGGACAAGCAGGTAATATTCAATATTTTTCCTTAATTAAAATTTCATTCGTTTAAAGTTCAGCGATAACGTATTTGATTTTTTTACTTCAGCTTTCACTTCTAACTCACCTGCGGTTAGCTTACTATTTTCCTGTGTGGACTGAGCGTGTGAAATTAGTACAGGCAAGACTTCAAGCACTGTCCATTCTAGTGTATGCTAATGCAATTCAAGAGAACATTCAACAGCTGTTGTATAGTGGGTTAATGGAAGAATTGGTAGACATACTGGAACTGAGTCAAGACTACTTAACGGACATCAAGGCTGCTGCACTCAGAACTTTGACGTCTATAATTCATTTGGACCGGGCTCATAACTTTCCAAAGTTAGCATTGCATTTAAAACCTAATTTTGTACATATATGTGTTAATTTCTGTGAAAATATGGCGACTACAAAGTGGTTTTTGGTTTTACATATTCAATTTTTGCAGTATAATAGAAGCAACTGGTGCTGGTTCATATCATGGATTTCTACCAATGATGGTCAGGAATTGTATAAACTCACTCACAAGCTCAAATCCAGATGCGTCACAGCAGTACCCACTTCCCTTAGCGACGGCATTGTTTAGTTTTTTGTACCATTTAGCCAGCTATGAATTAGGTGGGGAAGCTTTAGTCAATTGCGGAATGCTGGAAAGTCTGTTGAAGGTTGTGAATTGGGAAACCTCCGATGTGGAATACATAACTGTAAGTAATTCTTGATCAATTAATTGTCATGATGAAATGATTGTACTTGAAAAGATACGTTAACAAAATATTTTTACAACCTTGTGATTTATTTAGTTCGTAACTCGAGCGGTTCGAGTTATTGATCTCATCACTAATATGGATATGCAAGCATTCCAGGCTCATAATGGGTTGACATCTTTCATTAATCGTTTAGAAGTAAGTTTTATTAAACTATTTGCAAAAATTTCGTTATTAGAAGTGCTTGACAGTATTCTATTTCTTGCCGACAGATCGAAGTTGCAGCTTGTAGAGCTGATCAACCGTTTGAAATAGTGCCAGAAGTTTCATCCGCCAGTAGAACTCAGTCTGGAGCAGCCACTGAAGGTGAAGGAAATAGAGAGGAAGGTGCTGATACGCAGATGGAGACCGATAATAGTACTAGTGTTGTCACGGTACGAAAGGAGTTTAGTCAGTTTTATACGGATTTAAAAAATTATGATTATTTTACAATGAAAATCGTTTGTTATGTAATGCCCAGGAGTCCACTGTGACTGCTTCCGCAGCAAAGGATAGTACTGTTGCCGTAAACGCTGGAAGCGCATCTAATTTTGTACATAATGAGTCATTTTGGTCTAATTTCTCTGTTTATGTAGCGTCTGTAACAAAGCAAAGATAAATATGCGAACTTTATACTAATGTAATTTTGTATTTTATTAGGTTCCACCAACCAGGGAGGTGATTTCGTCCATGCCTAACGTGTTTTCTGCTCTCTGTTTAAACAGTAGGGGGCTGAATGCGTTTATTAAATGCAATCCATTCCAGTCATTATTTAAAGTTCTCTTGTCACCTGAATATTTACCTGCAATGCGTAGAAGAAGAACCGCAGAACCCATGGGTGATACGGCTTCAAACCTAGGAAACGCGATGGACGAGTTAATGCGTCACCAACCAAGCTTGAAAGTTGCAGCTACCTCTGCAATCATTCAGGTAATTATTCACTATTGTCTGAAACGGAATACATTTGAAAAGTAACTGTTACTAATTTAACTTTTGAATTTTTATTTTAGTTGCTAAAACATCTAGGATGCCTGGGTGGAGATACAACCAACACTTGCATGAAATCTCAGGCAAAGCCAATGGTCACTTCTCTTGGTAGTAATGCCAGGGCAGGTACATCCGAAGGTGGCAGTAGCGATGAAGAAGACGATGATGATGAAGAAGCATCAACAGCATCTCATTCCCAACCTGCGTCAGCAGCACCTGCAGTCCCTAGCACTAGCAGAGACGCGACCGCACCTGCTGTTCCACAGAATATGGGTTTCATGCCTGGTGGGAAAAATAGTGATGAAAAGATTCCTCTGCCTTTAGTGGACTATATCCTTAACGTGGTATGAGGTTTTTAAATACCTAATAAATCTAGGTAAATCAATTGAAAGGGTTCCTAAGTTGAAATTTTCAATGTTTGTCAGATGAAATGCGTCGATGCCATTCTTAGTAATAACTCAACTGATGATCATTGTCGAGAGTTCGTTAATCAGCAAGGACTGGATCCATTACTTAATATTCTGTGTCTTAGAATTCTACCTATAGATTTTCCAAATTCTCCTGCATGTCAGGCTGTTTCCTCCGTTTGTAAATCGATTTTGGTAAGTAACATTAAATGCCATATAATTCCAATTCTTATGTATTAAGTGTATTATTGCTATATAATAAACATTGTTGTTAATCATTGATTATAGAACCTGGCCCATGAAGGACTTGTTTTGGATAAAGGGTTGGAGAAACTTCATTCTGTTTTACTTCGTTTAGATGTTCTTGACAAAACCATTGAAAGTCCAGGTAGTAGTGTTTTGCTGCGAGAACTGGCAAACTCAAAGAATCCAGTTGAAGCAGTCGGTCATTGTCTTGAGACACCCATATTACATGATATGACCGCTGTACATTCACTGATCATGATGTTCATCCATGTTTGTCGCACGGGACAGGTAATTTATATCAAACTCATTCTAATAAACCTGTATTAATGTATTTACGTACAGAATAACGTTATCAGTGATTGTTTTGCAATTTAGAGTGACATTAGGACTCTGTCAATTAATCATTGGGGGTCGAAAACCGGCCTGGAAGTCTTACGACTCCTTTCGAAGCTTTACTTGAACCTAGTTTGGGAGAGCACGGTACTGCTTGCATTGTGCAGTGGAGAATACCAACCAGAAGTGGATGGTTTTGGTCGTGCAGACCTAGATAAATTAATCCCGCCCACTGACTCGAAGGTAATTTGCAAGGTATTTTCAATATTTTATAAGTACCCGTTGTTTAAAAAGTGTTAAGATTTAGATTGCAGCAGTTGACAAGGAAATGTTTGTTTGCAGCACGTGGTTTCTTCACCTTCTCAAGATGCAAATTCTATCATGGAAACACAACAAGACTTATCACGGTCTTGTGATGGAGAATCCTGGGATCAGATGGATGTTGATTCTGAGTCTAGTATTGCTACGAATCCTGGACTGGTGAATTCTTCAACACAGACTAGCTCTAAACAGGATAAAGAAAAGGCTGGTGCAAATGACACACTTCAACACTACGCTAAATTACTTAAGCCAATACTTAGTGCTTCTTCTAGATTGGGGCGAGCTCTTGCAGAACTTTTCGGCCTATTAGTCAAGGTAGCTTTTATAGGTTATGATTGATGTTCAAAGTTTTACCTCATGAATGGTATATCTGTTTCTTTAAAATTACCTTTTTCATTCGATAGCTATGTGTTGGCTCTCCGTTGAGACAGCGCCGAGGTCACCACATGCCTGCAATGCAAGGGTATGTGACTACAACTGCAACTCAGGTTGCTGAGGTTCTTGCTCAGCTTCTGAACAACGGGCTGAAATGGCAACCAAAACCCAATTCTCCAGTGCCCAGATTGACTTTCAGCATTTGTGCAGTTGGCTTTTCAGCTCCTCTTTTGTTTGATGAGAAGAAGTATCCATATCACTTGATGCTTAGGCAGTTTACCGATGCTGATGGATTATCCGCTCTTTTTGAGTTAGTCATTCCTTCATAATTTTGTATTATGTTGATGTTTGTTGTAATGGAATGCTTTAATTAACTGAGTATTGTTTACAGGGTATTTTACTGGGCGATTTCTGAAAGTTCTCCTGAAACTGGAGGCCCTGTGGCGGTGCCGAATGAACATCAAGTAGAGTTTCTTGACTCTTGGTTGCTGCTAATGGAGAAGTTTGTAAATCCCAAGTTGGTCCTGGAAAGCCCTCATAGCTTACCATTGAAATCGCCCATCTTAAGGAATCCTTTTAATGCCAATCTCTTCTTGGCTAATGTGCATAAGGTTAGCAGAGAAAACAACATTTGTCCAGTATCCTGCTATCTGGCTTCAAATGAATTCGTAATATTAAATGCTGTTTTTCTGGCTTACAGAAAGCGTTTGATGCTGTGATGTTTCTTTGGCGTCGTTACGATTTAAAACTTTACGGAACAAGAGCTGTAGAGTCTATGCTGGCTATACTTTGCCATATTTTACGGTACAGAGAGCAGGTAAGTCTCACCCATTTTGATTATCATCCATGCAGTTTTGTATATATTGATCGAACTATTTGTGCTGAGTTTTTTAAATATTATCATTGTTATACGCTCTAGTCCAAACTTGTGGGAAAAGGCAAAGAAACTCAGCCAAACCAGGTTGCGCAGAACAGGACCGTACCAAGTCAGCCAACTAATGATTTGACAAGTCCACCAGAAGTAAATACATTAATACAGGTTTATTAGAGAACAGGACCGTACCAAGTCAGCCAACTAATGATTTGACAAGTCCACCAGAAGTAAATACTGTTCCACGCGCTGGACCATCCACTAGTCAGCTTGCAACTTCTGGAGTAGTTGGTATAGTAAGTGTGCCTTCGGGTAATAGTCATAGTGAAGCTGGGTCAACTGCTGATTCCAATGCAGCACAGACTATTCCACCAACGCCTGACCGCGTAGATGCTGGAAACCAATCTGAAGAAACAGCAGCCTCAAGACCACCAGCTAACGAATCTGCCAATACCACTACTACCCCAACTCCGACAACACCAGCAGCTGGTGGCACTGGGTCTACAAGTGGTACTTCTTTAACAGGTCACATGGCAGCTGCATATGAGCTCGGGATAAATGTTGACCATTTACGACAGCTCATGGATATGGGATTTTCAGTTGAAATGTGCATTGAAGCTTTGATTGCCAGCAGCAGTCTCCACCAAGCCACTGATTATTTACTTAATGCCAATACACAGCAGGCGCCACCAACAACATCTGACCCTCCAGACCAAGAGATGTTAAGACTGTTTAATAATCTTAAAAGTGAAGAGGTGCGTTATGCTCTGTCCGTATATTTTCGTAAATTGTATTGAATGCATATCAGTAATAATTAAAGTGTTTCTCTTTTGTTTGCAGACGGTAGAGCACCTGAAAGCAGAGGACTTAGACTCTTTTACAGAAACAATTATGGATCAGTGCTTGAAGATTTTAGACACAGTACCGGAAAGCGTGTATAGAGTATGTGAACTGTTAGTTGCAGTTGGTCAAAGAAATGGCTCTGCCTGGATGGAAGAAACACTGACTGGAATTGTTGCACAGGTAATAATTAGTAGCATATTTATTGATTTATTACCGTTTTGATATGGAGCTAACATTATATTATGCCTTAAAACTCTTTTAAAGATCGAAAGCGGTATTGAAACAATTTACTTCGCGATAGAAAAAGACATCGATGTCCTGTTGACTCCAGAATTCAAGAAAGAATCAGCCCCAGTAGCACATCGCATACACTTATTCAGTCTAATGTTTGAGGTATATATCATGTTTTCGAGGGACAAATTGTAAACTAATCTCTCGGACTCTGAACTAATGTTTTTACTGTCATTTATCTATAATAGGAACTCAAAGGAATGAGTGCAGTGGCTTTGGAAAAGAAGCATGTAATTGATGCTGCCATTGACTTAATTCAGCTATTCCATGACCGCTGTATTAGCAGTAGCCAAAAAGATGAACTGAAGCGTCGAACTCCGACTTGGCTTGCACCTTTGATTTTGATGATTGATCTGTATGAAAAAGCAGCAATTGCATCCAAACGTAGATTAAGAGTTGCCGAGGTAATTGATATAAATTGCAAACCCGTAATGAAGAAAGATATGATTGAATGAGGGATTACATGTAAGACTCTTTTTGTAGGAAACGGATCATGTATGGAAATGGTTTGATATTAATTCTGGCAAATGGTGCTCTTACTCATCACAAAATAACTATATTATTGACAAAGCGTTTTGGGATGGAGAAAGTATGGTAAGAATTACTGCTGGAAGGAGGCGATACGTAATTAACTTCACTGCGATGATTCAACTGAACGAAGAAACCAGCAACCGTCGTCCAATAACATTATGGTTGAAAAGTAATGAAACTGTAGCGGCGGATCCTCTGTTGCCTTTGCCAAGTCCAACAGCATTGAATGCTCTTGCTGTTGAATTCAACACGGAAAGACTTCGAAATCTTTACTCGTACATGGGTGAAGATGAAGAACTTCTGGGTGGTCAAGAAGATGCACCTGAAGTAGCTCAGAAGACTGCTCCAAAACTCGGAAAAGATAATGCACCAATTGAACAAAAGCCAGTTTTGGATACAGGAAAAACACCAAGGTTAAAAGGTCTAGACATGCCACAAAAGAAGCAGATAGTCGAGTAAGTATTGTTTGAAACTAATGTTATTCAGGTTAACTGTTAAGGTAAGTGAAATCGTAATTTGATGCAATCATTGAAATTCCGTCAATTCACAGGAGTTCTACAATGCTTATGGGCTGGCCAGTTAACCCAGATGCTTTGCATGCAATTATGAGACTGATTTTGCGTCTAACAAGGTCCTATGAAGTAGCTGAGGTGTTTTCTGAGCATGGTGGAGTTCGGTATCTCACCACATTAACGTCAGACTCAGGGTTTTCTGGATTCTTCCCTCTTGCCAATTTATTAATTCGTCATGTCCTTGAAGATTCGCAGAGCTTAAAATATGCTATTGAAAAGGTAAATTATTTGGATATATTGTTTAAGTGAGTACCACTAAGACCTTATATAGAAGTTGAAAGTATTTTACCATATTAAATCTTATTTAGATGATCAGAGCCAAAGCCTTAAGTAGTGGTGCTTCAACCTGCAAAGAGTTACATTATCTCCTAAGAGTTCTTGCTCCAATCGCTTGCCGTCATGAAGACTACTTTGTTGAAGTTGCTGGCCGCATCCTACGAGTGGACATAAGTTTTGTAACTCGTAGAGGTAAGAAATTCGACTACTCATAATTTTGGTTTTTATATAAATATTTGCGAATCACATATGCTTTACCACATGTTTTGTTAACTTCAGGAGAAGAAGATACTCGTTTGATTGTCAAACCAATTCCTTGTAAACTGGAAAATGTTACGGGTGCCGTTGGTGAACAGGCACGCAACGCTATAGAAACTCTTCTAGATGCACTTACTGTGCCAAGTCCTCGTGATGAAGATCAAAAAGAAGACAGCGCCACACAAGCTAATATTTCCACCACTGACAGCGGTACCCAGAAATCCGATAACCCAACAGCAACCAATGAGGAGGAATCTGTAAGTTCTGAATTTCCTCCGTTTAAAGATTTTATCAAAGAATTTTTTAATTTCCAAATGTTTCATGACGGTTTGCGTATGTTATATAGATGGAAACTGACTCTGTATCAGTTAAGCCAACACCTAAACCGGAGAAGGGGTCATCAACATCATCCGAAGATCCGAAGAAGAAACATCTTATTCCCAAATATGCAATTTGCCAGTTGCTTGCTGAATCTGTTCATTCATATTCATTCCCCTGTAAAATAATCGCTGAATATACATTTTTCAAGGCAAATAATACATGGCTTCAAGAGGTAAACAAGTTAAAATGGTCGGAATTTTTGAACTGATAAAATATCAATACCTAATAATGAATTTGTTTCTGTAGGATTGCTCGGCGCTTGCATTCTTATTAGACAAAATGCTTCCAACTACTGAAAACTGTACGGAGAAGGACTGCTCATCGGCGGTGAGAGATCTTATATCCGCCATGGCTGGCTGTAATCATATTCCAGAGGCTCAAGCTATAGTCATATCTGAGGTTAGTTCAATTTGTACATCGCAATTATTGTATTAATGTTAATTGCGTTTGGTTTTATTTAGTTATATAATTGGTCTTTCTTCAGTAATTTGATGGGTTTTCATGTCGTATGTTTATAGGTTAAAGCTGCATTGCAACGAGCGTTGTGTATGAGGGAATCCCCCGAGAAACATTCTAGGATACAGGGCTTAGCTGCACTGATCTGTACTATGATTGAAACGTGTCCTTCTGCTCCACCTACACAGATGGTTCCAGTTTTAAAACCAACAACTTTATGGTATGAAATGCTGCAGCATTGAAATAATTTTGTATTAATGTTAACTTAATTGGTCAACGTTGCGTGTTATTTAATGCTGACAATCTTTTCTTTGTGTCAAATAGTATGAATCAAGTAGTGCGCCTTCTTATCCGCAAAAACGTTACAGTCGATTTGGCTAGAATTCCACATAGCTTAGATCTGTCGAGTCCGTATATGGCAACAACAGTCAATGCTGCCTTGAAACCATTAGAAGTGATCTCTAGAATCGTCAACCAACCTGTTGCAACAAATCCTACCCGTCCAAAGACAAAGCCAGAAACAACTGTTCAGGAATCCGTTAATAATACCCACACAGGTACGTATACAAACTGTGTTCAACATTTGTCGCATACTTGTAATAGGCAAGCGTTTAAAATTATAAAATTGTATTTTTTATCGTAATTTTTATGAGGTGGTACGAGTAACTCCGAAATGACTCATGCACAAGGAGAAGAAACCGTGGAAGATGCGGATAATACAGAACATGACATATCTGCAGCTGCGGAAAGTCTACTTGATGCCACTTCTGAAAGCCACACTCATGAGCATGATGCACCTGAAGCACCAGATGATGATGTGCTGGATGAAATCATGGATCAGCTTCTTGAAAGGTTGGCATAATGCACACTATCTCATTTGATAGCATGGGAGTATATACGCAAACATTATTAATTTTATAACTATATTCAAAAATTTAGTATGCTGATAATGTATAATAGGGATACTGGACCAGCTGAGGAGCTGATAATTTCTGAAAATTCAATGATAGACGCGTCGTCTAATAGAATGGATACTGAACAAGAGTCTACCCAAAGAGACTCAAGAGACTTTGTTTCCAATCAGGTATGCTATCTAACGTGGACGTTTAATAGAAACGATGGAATGTGGGTTTAGGCGTTTATGGCTTTTTTATAACTTTGTTTTTTGCTTAGTATGAGGAAGATCACGATCATAACGACACAAGCGATTCAGAATCTGAAGCTTCCAACGGAGATGATGATGGGGAAGAAGAAGGTAATTTAATCGTTGTTAAAAGTTACGCATTAGAAAATGAATTATTCTAAATCAATAACTTATTTATAGGAGAGGAAGAGGAAGATGAGGATGAAGAAGAAGAGGACGATGAAGATGATGATGAGGATGGCGCCTCCAATTTTGATGAAAGAGTACAAGAGGAATGGGACGATGGTTTTATGAGATTTACAGGATTAGATCGGGATGAAGATTTATTAATGGTTCAGTATGGACAGGATCCAGAAAACACTCCAGTTTTCTTCACTAACAATGCCACTTACAACTTGAACGTTGGATTATTTGATGATCCTATGGGTAGTGAACACTCTAGTGGTACGTAGCCTTTTGTACGATGAAAGTGTTGTAAAATGTAATAGCACTTGCACGTAATAATGTTAATAATCTTTAATTACACCAATAGGACTTAGATTAAGCCATCCCTTGTTGCAACCACCTGTCACAGACCAACCAGTGACTGGTACTGTTACCACTCGAGGACATAGAAGTGGCCGTCAGCGACGGTATCAATACATTCAGTTCAACCCACGCCATCCACACCCCCCTGCAATTCTTCAAAGGTTATAATGCCGGTTTTTGTGTTCTGATTCTTAGACGTGTGTTTGGTGGCAGTTATTATAATATGCTGTTCAATCAATCATTTAGACTGCTAGGCCCATCAACTGCACAAGAAGTTATTCAGCTTACAACTGGACAGGCTTTAAATCAAGGAATGCGAGATGCTAGATTTTTAGTGATGGATGCAACTGCGGTAATTTTTAGTCCCAACTATTCTTGATGTTTATTTTTGTGGTTTTAGTTTTTACCTGCGTACTTATGAGGTAAAACTTTTTTGAAAGGATCAGGGAATCAGCAGAAACGGTGCTTCAGGCTCTAGCGGTTGCGTCTCAAGCTATACTGCGCTACACTGGTGGTGTGAGGAAGCCAAAGCTTTAGATGGAGAGTCACTTCATGATTCAGTTGTTGGTGAGTTTTGAAGCTATGTCAGATTTTGTACTTTGCTAAGCACTACATAATTCCAGTTTGTTAATAATATTAAACCTGCTATGTTTGAATTTTTTGGATGCTCTTAGCTTGCAAGAGGAAAATTGTTGAATGTATCGAATTCTACCGTGATAAGGCTTTTGAAATGCGTCGAGAAATGAAAAAGAAACAGGCAGAAGAAAAGCAAAAGCGAAGTAAGTTTATGGTCAAACACAATTGCTATAGATTTGTTTGGGAAAGAAATTATAGAATTTCTCTGATTTTGTAATTTTATTTTATTTACACAGCTACAGAATTCAAATCCTTAGAAACAAATCCTCTCTCTGGAGCTGCCCCTTCAGCACCCAGCGTTGAAGCGGTTTCCGCTGAGGAATGTCAGACATTAGAAACTACATTAGAACGAATGGTTGATATACGTCCCGTGGTTGGTGAGTATAGTTGAATGAGATTCTGAGTAACGGTTGTGTGTGAATTTACAAAATCTTTTTATCTACACATTGATGTTCCATTTTCTGTTCCGATTGGCAGAACCCTCCTCAAACTTTGGCACTGCGGAACAAAACATTGTAGAAATAACAATGCCTATAACGTCCTCAGGTACCGACAGACAAGAATCTACTATTGCTTCAAGTGCGAACGGAAATATGAGCATTGAAGATACCAGTACGGAAACCTCCGCAGTTACATCAGCGCAACCTCAATCCTCCACGAATATCCCAGTGGTAAGATTTTGTTTTGTAGTCACCTATTCATTAACATCATCACGAAGACGAGAGCAGTCTGATAATCTGTATTTATGTACAGGGGGATGCACCAGTGGGACAAGCAGAGGCGTCCAAAGAATCCACAGCGGGGGTTGAAGCATCAGCCACTGCAAGGGATACGAAGGAAGATGAAACTCCTGACACCAACGGAGGTTTGTGTTATCTAATATAAACAGTATATTCTCCATAGTGTAATCTGTACGTTTATCGTCTCCGTCCCTGTTTTATATATATGATATTTTAGGCAATGAAAGCAAAAATGATACATCAGTGGTGGAAACAAACACGGTCCGGCAGCAGCCATCTTCCGTAGTAAACTCCAATGATGGTATAATTTGTGAAAACTATTTGAAGTAAATAATTAAAAGTTATAAGATACGTAAATGCAACAAAACGACTCTTATAATTAGGACCATCTGCACCTGAAGCTGCAGGTAATACGGAACCAGTTGCTGGGCCATCCGGAACACAAACAGTCAGCGAAGATTTTAAGAACATCTTGGGTGATATAGATATACCAGAAGGTGTTGATCCATCATTTTTGGCGGCATTGCCGGAAGACATGCGACAGGAAGTTATTGCTGAGCATGTTAGGTTACAATCCCTCCGTGCTAGACCTCCTGCTGCCGCCGGCCAGACTGAGCCCACTTCAGTTGTCGACGTAAGTCCTGAATTTTTGGCGGCATTACCTCCCAACATACAGGAGGAAGTTTTAGCTCAGCAAAGAATTGAACAGCAACGACGGATGGCGACAGGCAGCAATCCTAATGATCCTATGGATACAGAAGCGTTCTTCCGAAATCTACAGCCTTCATTAAGACAAGCTGTAAGTAGGATTATAGTAGAATGTACAAGTTTTATGTTTGGGGTCGATTATTAACCACCTTGTATAAACAGATACTTGCTGACATGGAAGAGTCACAGATTGCCGCTCTCCCAGCAGACTTAGCTGCAGAGGCGCAGAGCTTAAGACGGGAGTGGGAAAGTCGTAATCGCCAGTTTCTTCAAGATCGGTTATTTTCCCATGGACATCACACCAGTACAACATTATCTTCTATTCTTAGAAATAGTGGTAATAAATTGACTTTTAAATCTAATCTTGAATGAACATATAATTTACAGAGATTGGTATTTTCATTAATGTTAAATAATTTTATGTATAGGTATGAGAATTAGTTCAAGATATTCTATCGCCAATGTTGCTCAACGAGCACAGTGGTCCAGTCATTGGCCAAGAGCACCCACCACGATGGCAACACATACTGGAATGTTGGGTGGCAAGGTTAAAGGGAAGCAGCTAGTAGATAATGAAACATTGTCATGTTTGTTGGTGCTACTTTTTGTTGACGAACCTCGGCTTAATACCGGACGACTTCACCGTGTATTAAGAAATCTTTGCTATCATTCAACCACACGTCAGTGGGTAATTAGGGTAAGTAGTTATATTGTCTAACTCAATTTAATTGAACAGTGGTGTGGTGTAGTCTGTACAGTTACAATTGGTTTTCCTTTTGATGCAGTCTCTATTATCTGTGATGGAACGCGCAAATGATTGCACAATCAATACGCCACCAGGAGTAGTAATAACACGACAGAAACTGGATAGTATACCGTCCAGTTCGAAAACTACTATTGCTCGAATGGAAAATACAAATGTAGTCGAAAAACGTCAGAACAGTCATACTCCTGCCTGGCTTAACATCAGCCTTGACGCCGCTCTAGGATGTCGGGCTAACGTATTCCTTTTGCAGAAAAGCACGTCCTCGGCTGGTGGCAAGAAGAGTTCAGTTGAACATAGGCAAATATTTATTCACCCTCAAGCCGTTCCCACAATATGCCGGTACATTTATGCTTCATTTAATATTTAAGTTACTTATTGTCGTGATGAATTAGAATGTAAATTATCTATGGTAAACATGATTTGTTGGTAATTACTTCTGCAGGCACACACTGGACGTTTTAAGTAACCTTGCCAAAAGTTTTCCGTCACAGTTTCTTCCTTCTAAAGGGCGGCCGTCCCTCTTATGTCTGGAACCAAGCCTTGGTAGAGCATCAGGAGTGGTTGAAAAGAAACCTCCTACACCACCACCGGAATCAAAAGGCCGTAGCTTCTCCTCAGGAAAGACAAAAGCGATTGAAAGCATGGTAGACTTTTGGGATCATTTGCTAAAATTAGACAATACATCAAGCAGTAAAAAGGTAACATTACCACATCTACTGCTTATTACGTATTTAAAGCATTTAGGTTGTTCCTCTGCAAATAGTAACCGCAAATATACTTTACAGGGCAAAGCTGTCGGGAAAACTCATTCTAGTATAAATACGGGAGTTGATCAAGGAATTCCTTCAGTTTCATTTGAAGCGTCCCCATTTGGACAACTGATATCTATGTTTGCATATCCCTTTGTTCGGCGAAGCTCTGTTTTAACTGACAAACTACTGCGCTTGCTCTCTCTGATCTCTCTGGGCATTCCCGATACATCTGGGTTTGGTCGAAAAGTTCTTTTAGAGGAGCCAGATACACCAGTAGATGCATCTATGTCCATTTCGAAATCTCATCTAAAGCTGATAATTGACATTATCACCACCAAGAGTTGTTCAGAAGAAGGGTTAGAAGAAGCTACGTCCTTACTCCTGAACTTGTCTTATGGTCCTCCATCAACAAGAAATAAAGTAATGCAAAGTGAAGTAATGGTCCTCTGTTCTGATTTTATTTTAAGGCTACAGTAGTTAACGAGTGATTGTTCCTTTTTATTTTTAGATTCTTGAGTTGCTCACTGACGGTGTAAGAGATCTTGGCAATACTGTTTGCGGCCACATTGCAGATTTACAAAAAGAATTACAAGCTTTAAGGAAAGACGTATCTGGCCCTTCAGATGATAATTCATCAAACACCGGGGATCATGAAGTTGAGAAGGGGTACAAGACAGATGCGGGCATTATTCTGGACAGGTATGTGTTAAACAATGAATTAAAACTGAATGATTTAGTATCAAGTTGGATTTTATCAACCCACGACTATCATTGGGAACAGGTTTACGAAGGAAAAGGTTATCATTCAGTCTGGAAGTAAAGGCAAAGCACCAACTGAACTTCAACTTCCCTCTATGGCTACGTTGACCTCGAAATCCTCAAGCCAGGCCTTTTTCCTTCGGCTTTTGAAAGTAATTATTAGTCTTCGAGATGCTATACGTTCCGCCATCAAAAAACACAAGCAAAAGGGTATAAAAATAGTTATAGTGTTGTAATATTTTGAAATTCAGTATG
>JAHZNG010003044.1:0-20432 GCA_027744375.1 Orchesellides sinensis
TGTTTTACCTTAATATACGAACATGTATTAAAACTGCTTTTAAGTCTTTCAAGTGAATTTATGAATTTTGTAAGTAGCAAAGGTACAAAGATACAAGAGAGAGAAAAATACGGTTAAACGAATTACTCTTTTTTGTCATAAAATATTAGGGTATTAATAACCAAACATGTCTTCTACCTTTCGTTAAATATTCCTGTGTCGTTTGTGGTTTACAGGTAACAAATGTAAATTTTAAAGATAAGTACCACATGGATATTTTTAAAGTAATAAACTGTTAAGCAAAAACATCGTTTGTTAGTTTTGGAATCCGGAACCAATGTCGGTGCAGTATTTTTACACGGGTTAAAATGTCTCTAATTTTTATTTATTCGGAATATTTTTCGGTGGGCAGAATAGAACCTCTGCATCTTATATACAAATATAATATGTTATCCGTTGACCATTTTGAAAACGGCTTTGAGACTGGTTAGGAATTCTAATATGAAGATAACGAATTATTCTGTGTGGAATGTTTAACTATTTTAATAGAACCACTTTTGTGAGTGTTTAACCGATGGCTACATAATTTCACGATTGAATGATGCTTTACAATACTTAATTTAAATAATTATAATGTACGAATCGTTTCAAAGCTTGAAAGTTTGGTAACAAATATTTGTTTACATGGAAAAATTGAATTTTTGAAATCCGTCTGTTACGAAAAAATCCAATAAGTTTCTATTACCATCAGATAACAAATACATTTTTCAGTTGATATAAGCTCCCAAAAAATGTATAAGTTGTTTTCTATAAAAATTTGATTGTAGATTCATTTCTTCTTGTCTATGAACGTGTAGTGTCCAGTTTAAAAAATGAAGCGTATTTTTAATTATTGCAATTAATTGTGAAATTGCTACAGCACTAAACAAGTTACTGTAATTAGATTGTCTTTCATAACCCATGTCATAATATGGTTTCAACCCAATTTTAATAAAAAGCCTAAGTATATCAGTTGTACTATATGATTAAAATAAATGGTACTCACAGCTCTGTAATCTTATAAATTTATTAAGCTCATTGAAAGAATAAAAAACTGGAATAACAATAATTACAGGGTTTTCAAACCATTCAATAGCAAACTATGTAATTTGCAATATTATCCTATCAGACTAAACGGTTACATGATGGGTTTTCCAAGCATGTGCATATTTTATGAGATCAAAACAAAACACTATTCACAAAACTCATATAGATTTTCGCTACATCTTGTTATCTAGTCAAATAGCCATGGCATGGACAACGCATACATAAAACAAATGCACACCTTCTGTTAAGTTAGAATTGCTTAAGTGACCATGAATATTCCAGAATCGTGAAAAATTTTAATATTGTAATACTGCCCTTCAGTTCACGTCATGTCTTTGATTAAATAATGTCAACAAATATAAACCTGAAATGTCGATAATGCTTACAACCATATTTTGTATGATATCTTTATTTCTTTTAGAATTTAGTGAAAACACTGAAATAAATTATACAAACAAATCTAAACGATTCTTATTAACAATCCACAGTCATAAACTCGTGTACAGTGTTTATTTGGCATTTGTCCCGTAAACGAGGCTCCACATATGAAAACAATCCCTTTGTCAAGTTACTCTTACACCAATGTGCTCATAGTGACTTATCTCAACATTGTATTTTACTAATTCTTGACGACTTGACAAGGTGGTACACAAGCAGAAACGTTTGGCTACAAATGCTTCGAAACAGATATTCATTTGTGTGTGTAACTGCAATAAAAAATGTTATGTTTGGAAACATCACAGAAGAAGGAATATCGCCGTCTTTTAACATGCTTCAAATACCAAACGACCACCTTAAGTTGTCAAGTGCCATGTGGAACATTTGGGCTACGGCTTATCATTTGATACCAATGTCATATGCATTACCTCCAGATAAGTTTATCACCGCTAAAAATATCCCAGCACTTCATTCAGGATTATATATTTTCGTAAATTTTAAGCTGGGTAATGAAGCTGTGTACATTCCATGCAGCCAGTGTTCTGCAGATACAAAGGAAATTAAGTATAACATTCTTGAGACACGTTTTTCAGTAAAACTTCAGAGAATTACTGAATGGAGTGATGGCATTCACACAGTTGAAATCAAATGGTCAGCTTGGAATAAGCATTTGCCGTGGCTGCCCAACTCAGATGGCAATTATAATGTTAAGCCCGATTGTGATGACCTGCGAAGCCTTAAAGATCTACCAGCTCTAACGTAAGCAATTTACCAATTCCAGCAATTTTTTCCTCAAGAATTATTTTTGAAATGTTCGATTTTATTTTGAAGGACAATCTCAGTTGTACGCTATAGCCACATACACAAGTGTATAGCCATAGTATTCTTAAAAAGCCTCAATTGTTCAGATACTGGATGTGCAGACCTGTACGCACTCCAAATGGAAATGTCAACAATATTAACAATAGACACAGGAGCAATATTCAACCAGCTTGACTATGGAAGTGTAGTGAATCCGTTCTTATGGAGAATAGTTGGTTACAAATATGCCATTTTTTACCCTCCTCTAAACAATGGACTAGTTTTCACCAGCAAATTGAACCCGGCAAGTTTATTATTTCCGTTTACATTGGAAGGTTGGCTGATGTTGTTATTTTTAATATTTAGCGTAGCCTTTATATTAAGACAGGCTGGAATGAAGAAAGCTGCGTTGTTTGCCAGCGTTAGCATTGTTCTTGAAAAACCTTTCGTACCTAGGACAAAGGCAAAGGTTAGGTACATACTTCTGGTATGGACGTTTGGGGTTTTTGTATTACGAAACGTATACAAAATATGGTTGTTTGCCAGCGTTAGCATTGTTCTTGAAAAACCTTTCGTACCTAGGACAAAGGCAAAGGTTAGGTACATACTTCTGGTATGGACGTTTGGGGTTTTTGTATTACGAAACGTATATATTTCGAAAATGTTTTCGTTTATGGCAGCTAAACCGTTACCTTTGCTTCCATCGTCATTTTCTGAAATAATTTCTAACCCAAATTATGATATTGTGTATCCTGGGCAACTGCTGCTTATTTTGTTGTTACCATCTGCGGAGCGCTTTGAAATGACCACCTCCTCAGTTCTTCAGCTAATGCGTTCAAGGAGTTCTACGCACACTTGTAGCTTAGACACATCATTTATTGACCAAACCGGAGTGTTTATGAGGAAGTTAGCTAAATTTGAGGATATAGACTGCACTCAGATTCTTTACAATGTTAATGTATCTAACAAAGACAGGTATAAAGTTTGGGAAGCGAGTTTAAAAAAGTTTGCAATCATTTATAAGACAGATGGATACATGGAGAAGGTGTTTGCGATTTTTGGAAATCGAATGGTGTTTTATAATTCAGAGAAAAATTTGGCTACCCACATGGAGCTTTTAAGTCAGCCTTCGAGACATTCATATGAAAATATGTTAACTAGTTTTCTAGCAAAGTGGGAAGCTTCTGGGTTGAAAGATAGGTTGTTTCGTTTGTACAAAAGTCATGGAATGATGGAGGAGCTTTTGCAGGTTAACAAAAACGGAAGTTTTGGGAGAAGGTGGAATTTTCATGGAATTGCTTTTCAATCTCAAAGCCATCTGAGCTTTTCTGAAGACAGGAATACTCTTGGGGAATCAATGAAAATTGAGGAAAGCTTACCAGCAATGGTTTTGTGGATGGGATTGATTATTATTTGCTGTTTAGTGTTTACTTACGAGTTGTTGATTGGGGTATTCAAAAATTAGTAATTTTAGCATATGTATTAGGATTATCATGGTAATTGCATGCTTTTATATAAATAAATTTCTATTAAAATATGGAAGAGAGATTTAGTTAAATTTTTTAATTTAGCTTGAGCATGTAACCTTTGGAAATTTTATTGTGTATTGAATAGGCTCTTATGGTGCAAAACTAAGCCAAAAGTCAGCATGTACTGATTAAATAATTGGATTTTATATTTTAAACCCAACCTAATTAGTTGGATACAACCTAAAGCAATTTTATTGCTTTCTCATACACAACTCATAATTCTAGCTTAAACTTATTTCGTTACCTCAAGCATTTTAAACAGACAATGGGCATAAGATTATTTTATAACATTGGGAAACTATCCAAGTTTTTCTAAAAAGAAAAGCCAAGCCTACCCATTCATTTAGCACCATACTTCTGTACATACCACTTACAATCCATTGTCTCGGGGTGGTCGGTGTATAATTTGATGTCTAGAGCCTTGAATAGGCTTCAGAATGTATTGATCTAAAAGGTTGTAGGAATTTTTACTAGATGGCTACAGTTCAATAATATTTTCCATAAACATTTAAAATGAACTGCTACCTCTTGCAATCGATCCATAAACCAATGTAATTAACAGTGCTACACATATGAACAAACAAGTAGGAGCAGGAAGTAGCGGACATTGCTTTATCAGCTTATAAAATATTACAATGAATGCTGAATATCTGGCATTTTTATTACAAATCCACCTACTAATTTCTGTTAATATAACATTAGGCGATTCTGTGACAAGTGGAAATGCGTTAACCGCATTTGAATATTTACGCATATTCCAAAAGTATTCATACATCCCAATTTTTAACTCGTGTACCATATTACTCTGGAGCTTTACCAAACCCAGTAAAACAACAACAAACAATCTTTTGTTTAATTCAGTTTTGCACTAGTGCGCCCAACGTGAAACGTATTGCATTCTCATAAATCTTGACCAAACTACGTTATCTCATTTATCCCGTGAAAAATTACTGAATATTTTTAGACAAAAGTTTTTGTCTGTGTTTGTCAGTGCAGTTAAAAATATTGACTCTGTTAAAGTGGCCCCCTCTGAAGACTCCAAAACTTACATTATGCATAACAATGTTGGACCGGATATACATTTGGCATTTAAGCAAATACGAATAAAGATGTATTACGTGATACCTATGTCAAATTCTTTACTTCCAGGTGAGCCGGTAAAAGTAAAAGACGTTTCCGTTTTGCACTTGGGATTTTATATTTTTATTAATGTTAGGCGGGAACACGAGGGTGTGTTTATTCCTTGTATACAGTGTGAAACAGGAAAAAATTATTTATCAGCAAGTTTCTGGGGGCCAGTTCGTTTCAGTGTACGACTTAACAAAATTACTCATTTGAAACGTGAAACTGAGATGATAGACAATATTTGGATAAAAAGGAATAAGTATTTGCCATCAGTAACTAACACGAACTTTAATACGGTTCAGAAAAGGGACTGTGATAACTTACCAAGTCTTGCACATATTCCACCGTCAATGTAAGTTTTTCTTTCCTAAAAGTATTATTCTGTCAGTATATAATTATGTATTATTATGTGTATGTTTATCAAAATCGTTTTCTTCTTTCACAGGGCAATCCCAATGATTCGCAATGATCACCTGCATAGTTGCATTGCTCAAATATTCTTAAAAACTTTAAACTGTTCAGACACGGAGTGCATTAGTATATTTACTAGAAAATTAATGCCATATTCAGGTTTCAATACAGGCATGATTACGGAAGTTGGAAGCTCAGTCAATCCATTCTCGTGTAGAATGGTGGGATATAAGTATGCCATCTTCCACCCGCCATTAAATAGTCCGCATATTGTACAAATGAAAATAAACCCAGCTTCCTTAACAATATCCCTTACAACCGAGGGTTGGTTAATGTCAATATTCTCTCTGATTGGAATAACGGTTACTTTAAGACAAGTGGGGGTAAAAACTTCTACGTTATTTATGAGTATTTCCATTTTGTTGGAACAAGATTCAAGGTTTAGAATTGACAATGTAAAAATCGAATCTGCATTTATTATAACAATTTGGACATTTGCAGCGCTTCTGTTAAGAAATGCGTACACTTCAACTATGTTTTCACATATGGCAGCCAGGCCGATTCCCACAGTACCAGCTTCTTTTTCTGAGGTTTGTTTAAACTCAGCAATTGATATTCTGTTTGAAAGCGACATGTCACTTGTGTTCATGCTGCCAGCTGAAGATCGCAAGGGAGACGATGCAACAAGTCGTATTTTGCAGCGCTATTTTCAATCTACATTGCGCACGTGTAATGTAATCATGTCTACCTCGAGTGCAATGGGAGCATTACTAAAACAAGTTGCTGAGTATAAGGCCGTTGATTGCCTACCTGACTTATGTGATTTAAGTAAAAGGGTTATTCCGTTAAAGCAGTTTGCAATAGTTTACAAGACAGATGGATTTATGCAAAATATTTTTACTGCTTTCGGTAATCGAATGACATTTCATAATCGGGAAGACGTTATGATGACGAAGATGGAGATGCTAATGCAACTTCAAAGGCATTCATACGAAGATTTGTTTCGCAGCTTTATGGGAGTCTGGGATTCATCGGGGATGAGGGATAGGCTGCATCAAACTTATCAACGATTTGGGATGTTGCATGAGCTGTTAAAAGCTAACAAAGAATTCGGTAAGAATTGGAATTTTCATGGGGTAGCGTTTCAGCCGGAAAGGCTGATCTTTGACTTTTCCAATGACAAAATGAATACTGGTCCGTCAATGAAAGTAGAGGATAGTTTACCGGCAGTTGGACTCTGGATAATTCTTATGATTATGGGTTGCGTATTATTTCTGTATGAATTTTTTATCAAATTTTCTTGGAGATTGTTTACAACTCACAGATAAAATAAGCGGGAGTTTACGCAGCTTGTTTTGCGGATTCGATTAAATTTTCTAATGTATTGTTATATGTATTTTTGTCGCAATAAAATAAAACGCACAAGAAAAGCGTACGACGGTCATTGGAGATAAAAGGTCTTTGTTTACGCATCAACCCTATAGTTTCCATTATCATTATGTAGGTATTTCATATCGTAATGTGCATTTAAGCATAGGAAATACATCCTTTTATCAACGCTCCACAGGAAACTCTAATATTGTGGTTATTAAATTCAAGTTTTGAAAAGGATTTTTTGACGAATTTAATACAAAAGAGGTTATACCACATCATATAAGAGGTTTCTGATGTAAATTTTATAATAGGAGTTATTAAAATCTTTTACTATTACTTAAGCTAAATTAAAGTACAAGTACAATAGTGGTATGCCCACAGAAACTGCTTGTGCCAGAATTATGGTTGAACAATGTAGTCAATTAGGGTTTTGTATTTTTGACAAAAAGTATATATTTGAACAGGTATAATAATGGCCACCACCCGAAATATTCTGTGTTTGTTATTTACAAAAACTAGTTGTTAGCGTTAAATTATCCAACGTATTTTATTATAATACAATTAATTGGGTGGAAAAATTGCACCTTGAGACTCCCCATTATGTCAATACTAAATGTCAATTTTTTATCCTATTCACCACCTTGCTTACGCATTTAAACTTGTACATTAAATGATTATATTAGCGTATTTTACATGACAAACTGTAAGTGAACAATGGAAAAAGGATACTAATTGTAACTTGCTTTACCTGTTATCTGATAACCGTTATCGTCGACAATATCGTGGGTAGCATAACACCCGACAAGATAATTGACCACTGAAAATTAAAACACACCATGCCTAGCTTCCCTCTATACCAAGAACGTGATTGGTAAGTTCTCCAAATAGACATAAAGATTTCTATTAACCGTATAAAATGTGAATAATTAAAGATTTTAGTATTTTGTACCTGTATCTTCCAAAATTGTTACAATACGGTGTACACAAAAATATTAGACTTGAAAAGTACAAATGTCAATACAACCTTTGTTGGCCCTCCCATTCCTCAACTCCTGTACTTTATTTCTCCTAAGCCAAATGCCAGATGAAAAACCGGGAGTAGGAGACAATCCTTTGTTTAGTAAAATATTAAAAGAATGTGCCAAAAGTGATCCTTTGCAACATTGCGTTCTCCTCAGTTTTGCAATGAATATTATGCTGCAAGTAAATCGAAATGATTGGCTAAGAGTTTTGACAAATAGGTATCTGCCGGTATGCGTAAGTGTTATAAGTAATATTCCCTCTTTAGAAACTAAAAGGTCAGCTGCATCCTTAGCAGTTTTTGACATGCTGGACAATAACGTACTTGATTTACATAAAGCATTCGGTCAAATACGGTTTAATCTGTTTGTTTTAATTCCAATACATAATGACGTGTTTCCAGAGAAGTTGTTGACGGTTAAAAATCTACCTCTATTTCGCTCCAATTTGTATATTTTCATAAACATACAAGCAGACCAGCAATTTGCGTTCATTTCTTGCACAAAGTGTTTAATAGATGACCCAAAGGTTGAAGTGAAAAAGCACGGGGAGTTTACGTTTTCAGTACGGCTTCAAACTATTCCAGACTGGAAGCTTGGAATTTATACAATATACCATTATTGGAAAAAATGGAATAAAAACTTGGGATACGTGGCTACACCAAAAAGGAATTCAGCTCAGATGAATAATCTGATACCACGGAGATACCACTGTGACGATATGCGAATTCTACCTGATATTGCAAAATTTGTGTAAGATAAAATCATTTATAAAATTTAAGCAAATCAATAAAGCCATTAGGAATAATTTATAGGTAAATTGTTTCTTTTATATTGCACAGTCAGTGGCATGACTCACGCAATAGATTCATTCAGGATTGTACACGGGCAATATATCTTAAAACCCTAAACTGCTCTGAAATGGATTGTTCTAGTAAATACGCTAGATTATTGGTCTCAGACTCTAGTATTCGCACAGGTGCTAGAATGAGAACAGATGCTGGAAGCTTGGTTAACCCATTCTCGAGGAAGTTGGTTGGATACAAATACGCCATATTCTACCCACCTTCAAACAGGCAGCTGCATGTCAGTAGCAAATTGAACCCTACAATTTTGGCATTGCCGTTTTCACTAGAAGCGTGGCTTGCGTCATTGTTCTGCTTTATAAGCGTAGCCATTATCTTGAAATATTTGGGAATGAACCAGTCTGCAATTTTTATTAGTGTTAGGATTGTGTTGGAGCAGATTCCTGATGTACGGATTACCAAGAGGAAAGTACGAATATGCTATTTATTAATGATTTGGGCGTTTACAACGCTCATCCTCAGGAATGCCTATGTATCCACAATGTTCTCGCATATGGCAGCCAAACCGCTTCCATGGGTGCCATCCTCATTTTCGGAGTTGATATTAAATACTTCATTGGATATTGTTTTTGAAGGATATGGTTTGCATTTTATGGTTCATTCTGAGAATCAGCAGATACGCAATCATTCCAATATAATTCTTGAATTATATTTTGAATCAAGATTGAATACGTGCAAAATAGTAATGTCACTTCCGCCCGCATTAGAAATTTTAATTCAACAAATAGCCAAATTTAATATGGTTCATTGTAAAAGAACAAGTGTAAGGCAGGTTTTGCTTAAAAAATTTGCGTTGGTTTACAAGACGGATGGATCAATTAAATCTACGTTAACAATTTTTGCAAATCGAATGGCATTTTTTAATTTTGAAGATGAAATGATGGCAAATATTGAATTTGGGGTGCAACTATATAGATATTCATACGAGGATTTGTATATACATTTTTTGGGAGTTTGGGAATCATCTGGGATGAAGGAGAGGTTGTATGAATCATATAGACACTTTGGAATGATGCAAGAACTTTTAACGACTAATAGGGCGGGCGGGTTTGAGAAAAAGTTAAATTTTCATGAAATTGCTTTCCGGCCAGGGAGGCACATATCGGATTTTACAGAACGGACAAATCTTAACGAGGCGTCAATGAAAATTGAAGATGGCTTGTCTGTTGTTGTACTTTGGTTACTTTTAATGATTATTGGTATCTTGACGTTTATTTTTGAACTAATGGCATGAGCTAATTTATAAATCAAACAAAATAACTGGTTCATCTATAGAGCAATTTTTAATAAGTAAATCAATTAACATTTAGTTAAAATGTCATTTAAAAAATTAAAAAACGATGAAATTTTGGTAACTAAGACATTATTTCCGAACCTTCTGAAAGCAAACAGAAAAACTGCTAAAAATGTATGCATGTATGTAGCCAATTAATTGCAGACCAGTTTCATTATAACAATTCTTGACAACAATTATTACAATTACAATAGTCCATATAGTGTTAGGTTAAAAAGTAAAATAAAATGTACACAGTTAAAATAATATATTAATTTTAATTCTCACACAAAAAGATAATTATTTTATTAAGTCTTCAGTCCGCACCCATCGTCAATAGACGAGCCGACTCCGAAGGCATCCGTTACTGCAATAACAAGCGCTTAGCTGGTGCTTGGAAGGGCTAACATGTACGCCTCCCATTCATTTATTGTGCCGAAACAGTAGCGCTGTCCATTAACGCAGCATTTCAGACCTTAGAAAGCAGCGAGAGTTAAAGATGCTCCATATCATTGAGTTGCTGCTATTGCTTATCCTTCCTAATAAAGAAGAGGCAGCTCTCCGACGAATCATGTCAAAGCTGTTTGCACTGTTTTCAAAGTACATTGCATCTGTACAATACAGACTATGATATCCAAAAATCGCACGATGGGCATGATTGTATGCACTTCTAGCTTTACTAAGGACACTTGCTTTTCTTGAAGTCCACAGACTGGTACAGTAGATGTTTCCAAAGTAAGTGTTAAAAAGGTATTTCTTTACGTCAATACTACAACCACGAAATTTCGAAGCTACCATATTTGCACGCGCAAAAAGCTCACGTCTACGACGCCCCATTTCACTAATGTCCACATTTGCATAGCTTACGTCATACCCCAAGTATTTTACACGAGGTCTGCAGTAGTCGTAGCCCTTTGGAATGAAAGCCTGGCACAGAGTGTTTGTTGGATTAAATGTGATGTGCGTAAGAGCAAATTTTTCACATATTCCTAGTAGACGCTTGAGGGCAAAAAATGCTGGCTGTAAGGAGACAAATGTCATCTGCGTAGAAAAGGAGATTAATTATTAGATCACCTACCCTGCAGCCCAATCCTGGTTCTGTCATATCTTGACTCAAATCATTGACATAAACTGAACAAAATTTCGCAGATAAGACTACACCCTGTCAAACACTGTTGCGCACCGGGAATCGGCTCGAGATACAGTTTCCCCATCTCACATGAAAATTCTGATTTCTGAACCAGAAGTGAAGTAAGGAAATTGTAGCAACATCAAATTCCAGCTTACAGAGCTTCCACAGTAATGTCCAGTGGTTCACCATGTCAAACGCCTTAGTGGCGTCAAGATAGCATACATAAACTGGACAACCTTCTCTGAAATAGGACTGTGTTATTTGTTTCAGCGTAAAACTGGCTAGCTCAGTGCCCACTTTCCTCTTGTAGTCAAATTGATTGTGTGTCGTTTCCAGTTTGGCAGAGTACTGCTTTAACAAAATTCCCTCAAACACTTTCGAAATTAGACTTGTAATGGCAATTTGGCGATAATTATTTGCAACTTACTTGTTGAGTACCTTCTTTTTCAGTATAGATACGATTTCCACTTTCATTATCTCCTCAGGAACATAGATATGACAGATACAGCTGTTAAATAATGAAGAAATTACATTTGATACAGGTATACATGCATACTTGAAACTTTCCGCAGACAATCCATCAGAGTCCCAAGATTTCCTACATTTTAGGCCTTTACTAACCTCCAACCCTAAGTCGGTATTGGAAAGTAGTGGCTTCCGTTTCGTAGCATGCTGTAAAAAATCAAGCACATCATCTTTGTTTGTGAAATCCGCATTTGAGATAAAGATATCAGTGTACTTATCAGCCCACATTTTAGCAATGTTTCTTTCACCACTTGTTTTTTCCACCTTCGTAGGGAGCATCGTGTTGCCATTTTCCTCCTGTTTAGCTATGCGCCAGAACTCACTGAAATTATTTCCAGTGTACGTGGTTGCCAATTTGCGCATAAATGTCGTTCACGAGATTTACAGCAGTGATTCAACTCTTTTTTAAAACGTTTCCTAGCCTGCTTCATTTCCTCAAACCAACAGCTTGTGTTTGCTAATTCCAACCACTGACTATAACAGAATTTATACGTATCATGCCACTTTTTAACAGAACTATTCCACCCAGGAATAAACTTGGCTTTATTTTTTATCACATTTTTTCTATGGAGCTCAGATATAACCTGTTCACAATGCTTTACGGTAGCTACTAGTACATAACAACAGCTGTCAATGTACTAACGATGGGAAATGTCGTTGCAATGTCCGTTGTAACACATTCCTCCTGTTATCTTATCTTCCAGCTCCTTCCCCACCATATCACAGTATCGGTTTCTTAACATCCATGGTACAGTTCGCCATTTTATACGAGTTGATGTTTGTCGTATATCTGAAGGCAAACTTCCAGGTGACATTGAAATATGCAGCTCAGCTGCAATTGGGAAATGATCACTTAGTTTAGCATCGCTTATCACATAGGAATCACTCAAGCTATTTTTAAGGCCCTTTTTAAGGACAAAATGAAATGATCAGGCCAACTAGTATGTTCTTGTCCTTACTACAAAAGGTATGTCCCTGTTGGAAGTAAGTCGTTATTTACTACATAACAGTTATTGTCATTACACATTGAAACCAGCTCGCTAAATTTTGGCTGGCAGAGAGAGAGGTTGAAATCCCCAGCTATTATTACAGGTACCTCATAGGACTGAATTATAACTTCTATCTTCGCAATGTATTCCGTTAAAAGCTCAGCATTTTCACTACAGTTAACCGAAAAATAAATATTTAACAATAATACTTCACCAATATCAGTTTTTAATATAACACCCTGAATTCTTGTGCCGTTATCAACATCAGTCTACTGTTTAATACACGGTTGAAGCTTTGTTTTATAAAATATGGCACAACCACCATAAGGTTGCCCCTTGTTTAGCGACTTTGTAGCTGGCATGGACGATAAATGCTCAACTACGTATACTCGATTGAAAACGTCAAGTTGATATGCTTCAAAATCATGCAGCCAAGTCTCCTGTACACAAATGACATCATATTTCTCTTTTGGTATTTGCAGCCACCTTCCGTTGGACTTGAAGCATTGGCAGTTCCATGAGAGGACCTTCATCATGCTCGTTTAGAATGAGAGTCATTTTTGACTCCCTGAGAGCCATGACGCTTAGCCATAAACATACGCACCACAACATTTTTTGGCCAGTACTCAGCTTTTAAGAACTCACTCACCGGTGCTTCCTTTCTACTTATGACAACCCTGAACGAAGCATATGTGCTAAACTTTGTTGTCAATTTTTCAACTTATATCACTTCCCATTTACAATATTCTTTCATTTGTCTGCCTAGCTCTTTTGACTCAGTACCAGCCTTAGAGCGTGAGACAAATAAGCGTAGTGGTTTGACGTCAGACGCTTCAATTGTGAACCCTTCTGCATTTCCTGTGACAAATGTGTTACGCTTTTTCTTGGGTTTCTTTCTCTCAACTGTTTTCCATGCCCCTTGTTGAATATTGGGGGTTGATGTTGTCGCTACATTAGCCCACGATCTGCCTTCATCCTCTGGTGTTTTCATCCAAGGATTGTTTGACTTTGTATGGAATGCATTCACGACGGAGCGATTTGCACTGAAGATATCCGTCTTTTCAACTGTACGAATCGATTTGTCACTATTATATTCATTTTATGAGATTTTATGAGCACTGGAAGCTTTGGGTAAAAACTAAAAGAATTTAATTTAGTACTAAATTTAAATTTATTTAATACACACTTCTTTTGATATTAGAAATCCTCTGGTCAACTAATACTCAGCCAATGATCAAGAAAAATCTCCTGAGTCGTTGACTGTAAAAGGAAACACAGGCTATTTGCGACTATTCAATTTTCGGGGGTTTACAATGATTGCATGAAATAACGAAACCTCACCCCTACTGGGACTTTTTCCATAAAACAACTCAGTTTGAGTAAAAGATAATTAAGTAGTTCAATAAATGGGTAAATTTTTTACCCTTTACCGAACAACTTGTCTATTTTACTGAGCGAAAACGGTTATAGAGTATTTCGGTATTCTGTAATAAGTAAACACCACATGTGACAACTCGTAGTACCCATAGAAACATTTTTAACGCGAGCGAAATACTCTTTAACCTGGGCAAATACTAGGGTCGGGGTAGGTTAAGATCTTTACCGATCGGTAAAGAATTGTCCCATCTTAAAAGCATGGAGACTTTACCGACCGGGTTTACCTGGTCAGTAAACAATTAAACCATTTTACCGTTTACCCATTATTACTTGAGTGCCCCATATGTAAAAATTGTTGGTGGTTTACCCTAAGGGGAAACCAAATTAGTCACAACTACCCCAAGGAGTAAAAATGGGAGAAAATTAAAAAAAAACACCCGATCCGTAGAATAAATTGGCAACAAAAAGTAGTCTATCAGATAGCAAATTTTCTGCACTAGCAGATAGACTTTCTGTGTTATTCAATCGGTTCTGCGGACCAGGACTTTTTGAGCCTGCCAGATAACCTTTATCAAAAGTTTCTTGCCTTCTTTATCAGGGTTTTTGCCAAAAGTGGGTGAAATAAGGTGGGCATTATAACATTTAATGGTATTACTGATTCAGTTATATTTATTACAGTAATCTATGTATATAGTTAACAAAATTGTACATTAACTATAATGTTAAGATTATAATAACTTTCGCCGATATGTAACGGACCATGCTGAATTCAGCACAGCTGATAACATAACGCTAAAATACCCATATCCCCAATTCACTCCCCACTGGGGGAAAATATCAATTATTCAGGTTTTAATAATTTTGGTATTGATTTATATGTGATTGAGCATGCTGAATTCAGCACAGCTGATAACATAACGCTAAAATACCCCTAATCCCAGTCTACCCCAACTGGGGAGAAAATATCATTTATTCAGATTTTAATAATTTTGGTATTGATATATATGTAATTTTGCATGCTGATTACAGCACAGCTGATAACTTAACGCTAAAATACCCCCAATCCAAGTCTAACCCAACTGGGGGGAAATATCATTTATTCAGATTTTTTAATATTCGCATGGATTTATATGTAATTGAGCATGGTGAATTCAAAATTGCTGATAAGAGAACTTCATTATACCCCTAACCCAAATTAGGCTCCCAGTGGAGGGGAAATATAGTTATTTTAGATTTATAATTTTCCTAGGGATTTATATATAATTGGCCATAGTAAATTACTCACTACTGATAACACAACGATATGGCATCCCTAAACCCAAGTTACCCTCAAGTTGGGGGAAATATATTTTTCAGATTTTAATAATTTCTACATGGATTTATATGTAATTGAATTTGACAAATTCAAACTTGTAAACTAAAAACGCCTTAGTACCCCTGATTGAGTTCACTATAGACAATTACCTATAAAGCCATACGAAAATCATTAAAATGTGAAAACATATTCCCTCTACTGTGGGGTTAAATGAGGTTAGGGATAATATAGCGTTTTGTTATAAGCAGGGATGAATTTGTCATAGCCAATCACATATAAATCCATATGAATATTATTAAAATCTGAAAAAATTATATTCCCACCCACTGGCGGGTTTTATTAGGTTAGTGGTAATAGAGCGTGGTGGTATCACCATTGATGAATTCGCCATGGCCAATCACATATAAATCCATATGAATGTTATTAAAATCTGAAAAAAAATATATTTTCCCCACTGGGGGGTGAATTGGGGTTGGGGGTATTATAGCGTTATGTTATCAGCAGTGTTAAATTTAGCATGGTCAATTTTATATAAATCCATACGAAATTATTAAAATCTGAAAAAATGTATTTCCCCCCACTGGGGGGTATATTATGGTGAGGAAATTATAGCGTTGTGTTGTTAGTAATAGTAGTATAGTAGTAGTACAAATTTAACATGTGGATTGTTCTCCGAACCGAAAGGGGTAGTCGTACTGACAGGGTGAGACTACACAGGAAGGTATGGAAGCAGCATACCCTCCTGTATATACAAACCACAACCTATCCCAAGTCCCATATGCGATTCTTCAGCATGTAAAGCAGGGAGTTCAGGAGAATGCAGATCCCCGTGCTGTTTGGGGACCATGGCATGCTGAAAATTCATTACCCGTTTACAGTCACCGACTTTCCTGCTATTTCACACGGATGGAGTAACCTATGGTGAAAGCCGGAAAGAACTTGAAGTGAGCTTAGCCTAACGTGATACATGTTACATGTACTGTCCATGCTCTTCGCTTGGATGCATAAACAGTAAGATCCTTGTATAAACGGAAGCCGGACATGTTCTCGAATCCAACTTCTTGCATAAACCAAACACTCGCAAACGTTTTTCTGCAGTGAACAGTTGCTCGAAAATTCAAAATCTCGCAATGGAACTTCGGTCGCACAACCAAGTAGTTGCTTTTATCACTTACTCGCAGGACATGTTTCTCGCTTACTCAATTTCTCTCCCTAAGTACTTAACACGAATTAGAGAACTTTAAAAAGTATTATGCAAATCTTTCATTGGCTTCACGTTACAGCCGTTTGCTATTACCGATCTAACTGTACGGCGAAAGACTTTTGCAGAAGATACNCAGCCGTTTGCTATTACCGATCTAACTGTACGGCGAAAGACTTTTGCAGAAGATACTAGCAAAGCTAATTTTGCAAGAGAACAATCTATAATCTGATAAGCACGTTTAACAGATTGCAAAGCTACTTCTTTTGCTGTAGCTCTTTGCATCAATTTTCTTTATATTTTTAATTTGTATCCATAAATTAATAACAAAAGAGTTTTTAAAAAAATCGATCATAAATCAATGCAGCAAATGTTTTTGATTAAAAAATCATAAAATGGAAAACATGGAAATGAAAAATATACAATTAATCTTCTGTGAAATTTTATTCAAAACTGTAGAATTAAGGTCTCCACTGCAAGGTGTATCCCGTATATCCAACGAACGGGCACAGCTTGCATGCAAAACAATTACTCCTAACAAAACGTTGGACAATACTAAACCATCGACATAAAATACACTTCCATTTCAAGATATTAAAAGAAGCGACTAACTGGAATTAGCGAGATATTTTGACTGGTTGGGGTACATGAAAATTAAAGAAAACACCCAAATAAAAATCTCCTCTTTTTCAGAACTAGAAAATTAACGAAAAAACCCGAATAAAAAATCTCCTCTCCGCCCGAACTCATATCTCGTCTCCGCGCGAGCTAAAAATTCTCCATGCCAGAATGAAAAAACAAAAAAAACCCGAATGAAAAATCTCTTCTCCGGCCAAACTCAAATCTTCCTTCCGCCCAAACTAAAAATTCTGTCTGCCCGAATTAGAAAACTAAAGAAAACACCCGAATAAAAAATCTCCTCCCAAACTAGAAAATTAAAGAAAAACCCCGAATCAAAAATCTCCTCTCTGCCTGAACTCAAATCTTCTCTCCGCCCGAATTAAAAAACTAAAAAAACACCCGAATGAAAAATCTCATCCCCGCCCGAACTCGAACCGGTTAACGCTCGACTCTTTGATTTGGGAAAGTGTAAAATGGGTCAGTCGAGAACTGATATTTACATTTAATCAATTTAGGCGTGTAAGTAATTCCTAAAAAATGAAACTTGGTAAAATGGTAGACCTTTGAATGACATTTAGTCCGTATGAGTTTCGAGCCATTCGTTAAACGCTCGACTCTTTAATTTGGAAAAGTGTAAAATGAGTCAGTCAAGAGCTGTTATTTACATTTTAAATTAAATAAGGAGTTTAACGTTTACTGAATTGAATGAAACTTTGAAGAGTGGTATACTTTTGTATTACACGTAGTCTGTATGAGTTTCAACCCATTCGGTTGACGTTCGACTCTTTAATTTGGAAAGTTTTTTGTTCGGGAGGAGATTTTATTTCGGATGTATGTTAGTACATAGTTGTGTTGAAATTATTTTTTCGGGCGGAGAGATTTTTCATTCCCGTGTTTTCTTCAGTTTTATAATTCGGGCAGGGAGAATTTTTTGTTTGGGCGGAAGGAAGATTTGAGTTAGGGCGGAGAGGTGATTTTTTATTCGGGGTTTTCTTTAATTTTCTGGTTCTGGAGGAGAGATTTTTTATTCGGATGTTTTCTTTAATTTTCATGTACCTCAACGAGTCAAAATTGGTTCTGGTGTGAGTTTCAGATCAGGGTGAAACTCCATAAATTTGACGACTCGACTGGGAGCTTTAACAGAAGCACTAAGTTTTTGCAGGACATCTGTTAGCACGGACAGTAACTCGCATCCAAATTCTCGCATTTTGGGTTACTCGCAAGGTTAATTTTCTCGCATTTCAATTAACTCGCTAATGTTAATTTTTCGCACTACAAAAACTCGCTCTGGCAAATATCTAGCTAGTTCAAGTTACTCGACTCCTTCAATATCGCTAATGATTCGGGGTGTGTTCTTTAGTTTTCTGATTCGGGCGGGGAGAATTTTTAAGTTCGTGAGGGGAGAACTTTTAGCACTGGGGAAGAGAATTTTGAGAATTAGTTTGAGCGGAGAGAATTTGTATTTTGGGCGGGAAGAATATTTTGTTTGGTTGGGGCGTAAGTCATAGTTTTGGCGGAGAGGAGATTTTTCATTCGGGTGTTTTCTTAAGTTTTCTGATTTGGACGGAGAGGAGATTTAAGTTAGGAAGGAAAGGAGATATGAATTGGAGCGGAGAGGAGATTTGAGTTCGGGCGGAGAGGAGATTTGAGTTTGGGCGAAGAGGAGATTTGAGTTCGGGCGGAGAGGAGATTTGAGTTCGGGCGAAGAGGAGATTTGAGTTCCGGCGGAGAGGAAATTTGAGTTCGGGCGGGGAGAACTTTAATTCGGGCGGAGAGGAAATTTGAGGTCGGGTGGGTAGAACTTTTAATTTGGCCGGGATGGGTTTGCTCCGTCACAACCACGGATGTCGACCGTTTGTTACGATAGGAAAAAGCTCTCATTCACGGACAAGAAAACTTAACAACGAGTTTAATTGACAAGCTTATTGTGTCTCTGTGTAATTTGCCAAAGGATTAATTTTTGTACAACATATACTAACTTATGATGACGTTTATAATGTAATCTGTTTAAAAATAATAGTAAATAGTATTGCGATCATTTTAAAAAGATTTGGCTTAATTTTCCTAAGCAATGTTACTAAAAATATGGAATCGTGTTGTCAGCTAGCTATTTTATGGTAGGCAGATATTTTTTAATTAAACTGAGTTAGACATGTATTAACTCAAGTAATTAGCATAATTAAGATATTATGCAAATTATTTCTCTGCTTTGCTGGTAATAAAAACACGTTGTCAGTTTGTTTATAAAAATCCATCATAAGTTTTCTTTCCAGTTCGGTTTTCTCTTAAAATAGGTAACACAGGTCAATACATAGTTCATATCCAATTTCGACCACATTTTGAAAAAGCGTAGTAAAGTATTTCCTATTGAGTACCAACCAGTTTTAAGTTACAATTGTGCTTTTATTGAAGGAAGCTGGCAAGTAGTTTCAGTTCTTAATCTCAATAAATAAAGAATTATTGAAGTTATATCTGAGTAAAAAAGCTGTAGAAGAGGCTAAAGAGAGTAGCAGTAGGCATTTAGGAACTAGAATAGTTAATGCAAATCAACCAGAGGTTAAAAAGAAAAGTAAAAATAACGTTATGAGCAATTCTAACACGAGTAGTACAGACAAGTCAGAAAGACTCCAACTAGGGAGAAGGTAGACACAAAGGTCGTTTTAATTGAGTTAGAAAAGATCTGAATTGAAACAAGTTTTCCCCAACTTTATTAGCATACGTTTTTAAGCTAATGGCAGAACAGGCTAGTAGTAATGTCAAGCACTATCTCGGGTGTCCCTATGAACCCTGCGGTGAACATACCTCGCTATAATCTGAATAAGATGACGTCTGAATCATAACTCACACAATGTGAGCTCTACTTCAAAAGTCAAAGCTTTCAGCCTTCAGTTTCATGAGGTTATTAACATTATCCTCAAAAGGGACATGAATATATGGCTTCGTAGTACAGCTGGTTCAATTAAGTCATGCTCACAATTCAAAGACGAATTTAAAGCCAAGTTTGACAGTGAGATGGTACAAGAGTAAAGGCGACGTAAGTTGTATACCAAACAACAGTGTCGATTTGAACTATATTTTATTAAGTGTATATTGCAATCGCAAAATCATCAAAAATTGACGCAGCATAAGTTGTGAGATTACAAGATTAACATATGGATTTTTATAAAATCGATTTACAGACTACCCATTATATAAACAGCATCGTTTTATAAAGAAACTTTTGAATGACGATTTGCAAACAAAACATATAATTTAAATTTATCAAGGGCTATAATCTAGGATTTTCTGCGTCTCTGCGTGCCGTACTGTGCCGCATCATTAAAGGTTTTTGCTGAACAAATTTTTCCTCCACACTTTATCATTTAAGCTTT
>JAHZNG010003045.1:0-12097 GCA_027744375.1 Orchesellides sinensis
TAGTAAGTGCTATGTGGTAGTTTAGTACACTGTATTGTTTGCATTTGCATCCTGATGACAAGGGCAGTAACACAGTAAACCACATAGTTTCAGGAGAAAGGAAAACGAGTTTAAAGAACACATGAAAATGTGTCCTGTAGGCATACTATGAAAATATAATAAAAGTCTGTTGCAAGGGAAAACGTGTGTTCTGCTCTGTTAAATATTATGTTGCGTTTTCAACTCAGTGGAGGCACCAAGAGAATGCCATACTGTTTTGTCGTCGTGGTTTAAATACCACAGAACCACAGAGACACTGAGTTCATATACAACCCACGACAAGTCATAAATAATGCTTATTTCATCTGACGACTTCCCTGCATATAACCACACATGTTTTGAGTAGACGAATCCTTATGGGATAATAGCAGATTGAGAAAAAGTCTTTTTTGACGACGACTTTTTGGTCATATTTGGTTAGGCCAAAGAAAATTGTTACTTATGGGAAAAATTCGTGAATTCTGGTTAAGATTGTAATTCATTTAATTTGAACTGACTCAGCAAAAGGTTACTAGTAAAATGAAAATGACAGCTTTTAAAAAATCGCATAAAAACATTTCGCATTCCATTAATGGATTTTCTCCCTGATTCGATTTGACTTAAATCGGAATGTTCTTTCTATTACTAGATAAAGAGTATATTGGTGATTAGATGACTTGCTTACTTGTTGACCTATCCATACTTCCATCTTGAACTATATATTATTATGGGAATCCTTGAAATGTCCTTATAAAAGTTAATCTAACGATCTGGATATAATGAAGCAGTGTAGCATATTGAATTAATTTATTATTCATCATAATCATGACTACTACTTCAGGCTTCTACGCATATAAGTGTGAGTAGGGATGTAGAAAGTTGTACATATGTATATTAATGTTGTTGGCGAGGGTCGAAAGCGTACAAGGTTGACATTTTGCTCCAAGCAGTAAATGTTGTTTGCTAACCACTCAATAAGAGGCAGATACAGGATTTATGAATCCATCGAAGCAAAAAGCGAGCAAACAGGCAATTGAAGAAAACCTTACGGTTTCACTCTTCTTGATATAAGCATTATTACGCTAAATTCCATCTTATACATCATTACAGATTTTCCACGTTCTATTCAATTCCCTTTCTTCCAAAGCCTACACACAGTCCGTGTATATCCATTAGTAAGCATACTCAAGTCAAGTCGGTCTAATCTAATTCCAGGTTTCCTCTGCTTTTCTCCTTGATCCAATTCTCGGTGATTTGGTAGAAAGTTCGGTGAAGCGTACACACACCATCAACCACGATCACGAACGACGATTGTGTCTTTATACATATATGTAAGTTTCGCCCATTCGCTCCCCATTTTTTTCTCCTCATTCCTCCTGTCTATGCCAGTTATAAAGTTAGTAGAAAAAAAATCAGTAATAGTTGCAGGTTTTCTCTCTACACACAGGCAGAGTTCAGTTCACAATAATATCAAGAATTGGATTGCGTGTAGCCATGAATTCAATTGTGAAAAGGAATCTTCTTGCAATGATTGCAATCGCCGTTATGGAATAGATACATCAGGCTAACAGCGTATACCAGTCTATTTTCATTATTACATTATAAGGTAGAGCAGAGGCACATAAGCTACCGCGAAAGAGAGAGATGGATAGTGTAGTAAATGGTAATGGAATCAGTAGGGAAAGACCCCGGAGGGTTGTGTCTCTTCAAGCAAGTGGCATAAGTATTCATGGGCATATAATATATCTTCCTTTCTCCATCTCACTTTTTGCTCTAGGAAGCAAAAACGAGCAAGCTCTCACAGGAACTGTAACTTTCGGGGGAAAGTGAGAGAGAGAGAATAATTGAACTGGGAAAAAGTTTGGTTTTAGTGACTCATTCACGCAGACATACACGAAAAGTAGTATATTCGCATATGCGTTACATAGTTGGCAGTATATACTGCTTTTACACTCATAACATAGTTTAATGTAATTTACAGGGTTACGACTTGCTGCTTGCGATGTGGTAGTTGGAAAGTCGGGTCCTAGTAGTCCTAGAAGCATACCACGACCACCGCACACCTCTTGTGTCTCAACGTGTTTACGCTAGTTGGTCGAGATTGAGACTAACCAAGTGAGAAGGTAGAAAATGTGAAAGAAAATGGATGAGGCGGAACTGTCCTCAGGGACTTATGTGAAATGAGCTGGTATATTTATACAGCCCACATATATAATATACCAAGCCATATCGTACCAACTTTCCATTTTCTATTTTTGTCGTATGTCATCATCAATGGGAGTCAACTGGAAAATTAAAAAGTTTTACGTGATAACCGGTCTGGAGGAGAGAAATGAAAGTTTCTCTTTAATAATTTGAGGGAAATTAGGCAGCTCACTTTGATTTAAGTAGTTTTACATTTAAGCGGATTATTCCTTAAATTGATTTGTAATTACGCAAATTTCCGATTGATCTTGCGAAACTGTAATAAACAATAGAAAGCGAGGAGAAGCGGCTTAAGTAAAAAAGCAGATTAAAAATCATTCCTAGTGTGAGACAAATATTATAGACAAATCGGTTGCGAAGCTTTATTTGAGACTGGTAAGAAATACATACATACATGAAGTTGCTAAAAAACGTAAAGCTTTCAATTCTCTGACAAGCGTATTACAAAGTGGGTTCATGGATTACGTTACAAAAAACACTATATAAAAAGTCGTCGTGCCTGGGTTGGTTTCTCTCAAGCAAAAATTGTGCTTAAAGCATATACATTACATGCACACGTAAATCGAGTAGTGTGTGGTTAATAAATAAAAAAGAATTGGTGAACGAGTTGGGCGTGTGAGGTGTGAGCTCAGAACATGTTTGATGGTTGCTGGAACGAGCGTGTTACACTAGGCTCGTTTCATATGAATTCGGCTTCCGAAACATTTTTTTCGCAAGTATATAATCCTATTGCTATCTTATTTTAATATAGGAATGCTTTGTAAGTAGATATGTATGCCTTGAAGCAAACATAAGTAGAATGAAATATTAGGTTATACAAGACGAGCGAAAACGAGTAGTTCAAGTAGTTGCATACCATGGTATAGCCTTACATATTGGCAGAAGTAAATAGAGATCAAGTTTATATTCCACTAGAAAAAGTACCTTTACCTTCGTTTTCCATCCATAAGATTTTGTTTTTCTTCTCATGGTTTGCTTGCTTGGCAGACTTTCTGGAAATTCACGTCAGTAAGCAAAAACTGGTATACTATGTATGCATGTATGTATGTACTTTCTAAAAGAAAGTTGGTGGCATGAATACACTCACGTATGAACATCACTAACCAACAAGAAAGGAATCCTCTTCTATTTGGAGGAGAAGAAAGAGAGAGGAGGAAAAAACCTGACAGAGTTAATAGAAGTTGAGCTTTTCCTGGCATTCAGCCTTTTGTTTGGTTAGAACGCTTGGGTTCTTAGTGGATTGAATCCTATTGCTTTGGTTTGAGAGAAAAAAAAGTGAAGAAAGTAAAGCCAGACTTTTCTTCTTTGTCATGTGGATAGAGACAGATGTGACTGGTGGCTGTAAGGTCAACAACATTATAAAAATATGGGAGATAGTATTACTAAACGTACGCATGTACGAACAGTATATTCATAGTACACTTGCCCTATCCTAGCACTTAAAGAGCAAGAACGTTTTGTTGTCTTTCTTTGAGAAAATCTGCTCTTTTACACCATATATATAAAACTTACACAAAACTCTAAACCATGTTACATGAGTCTTACACTTTAGTGTAAATTTCATTTAGGTATATACCTTGATAAGACATATCCTAATGCTACTACCAGCTAATATGGATGTACGTGTGTGTTTTGTGATATTACCGTCTTACAACGACAACTTGATGTATCGTTACAGGAGAATACACACATTCGTTTGCCCATCCTCAGAAACCAAGCGACATGAGATTATAAGGGAAAAGGACCCTTTGGTTTTTTGTGTCGTTCATGTTGTCATGATGTGATGTCAAGCACTTGTGTATAGGATAGAAGAGAAAGAAGCTTTTCTCATGTTTGCCATCACGTCGTGGTTTGCCACTACTCTCGCCGCTGAGCTGGCAACTGTTCTACAGTATATAACTAATATGTCTAAAAGACAAGAAGAAAAAAGGAATCGATCCTTTTCCCCTTCCTTTCAATCCGGAGTAGGATTGACAGTGTGGTGTAGAATAGTATAATGTAAGAAAGTAAAAAAGACTTAGACTAAAAGGAAGTAAATTCCCTAGGTATTTATGTGACACAGAGATGTATGTAAGCATACGTACATGTGTGCATATATACTACACTTACAGCACACTTTTCTCTTTTATTATAGACGACAAAACTAATGTCGAGGTAACAGCAGGAGCTCCAAGAAAAAGCTAAGTAGAAAAAAGCAAGGAAAAGAGTTATTTGATGGTGAGAATGGTCACATGGGTATTAAACAGAAAGGGCTCAAGAAGACATGAAAGAAAAGCTTGCTATTTTCTCGTGTAAATATAGTCAGATAGAGAGACAGCGAATGCATGCTTGGGAGCATCGTACATATTGCGTAAAATGTAAAAGCGAGAATGAAAAAGAGATATATGTAGCTCAAATATAAACTGCTGCCATTTACAGACTCATACTTCTCCAATTACGGATTTCTAGTGGTGAGAGCAAAAACCATGGCTTATGTAAAAATGTATGTTATAGCATAAGCAAATGGATGTATATATAAATTCACTTTTATATGCAGTTGAGGTTTCCTGTAGAAATCAACCTTGGAGGTGTTACTTGAAAAGCTTTCTCTCTCCCTCCATTTTTCCCAACTGATTTTCGTTTTTATACAAGCTATCTCTCTGTATATAAAATACATATATATATCAAGTAGACAAGTAGCTCACTTTCTCCGAGAGTTCCAAGGAAGACGTGCCATTTTTACTTTCACGTCTGACTGTAGTAAAGTATATAGCACTACACCGCTATATAATGTTAAACTTACGTTATTACTTCTTTTCTTTCTCACACTTATCTTCAGTGGCTTGTTACACATTATATGTGTACGGTTACAGCCGAACTCTCTCTCTGAAAGAAACAGTGAAAGAGATCTCTCCTTCGCACTTGTATATAGGAAGGTGCAAATACACAAAAGTACTCACTTTTCTTCTTATATTACCACTTCTAGTGCTTCTTCTTCGTTCAATGCCTACTTTCCCTTGCTTCCATTTTTAATTTCATTAGTGTCTGGATCACATCTTGCACTCTCTCACTTTCATTTTGATACGCATGAACTATCCACTCTCTTGAGCACATCTAATGGCATTTCCCCCTCATCTACTTATTCTCACTCACTTGACTCTCGGAGTCGTTCACTCACTCCATATTTTTTTTCTACTACTTCTTTTCTCATCTCCAACTTCAGCAATTTTTTCCTTGTATTTATACTTCACAGCTTTTCCTGTATTTCCCGAATAAAATGAATATCATGTGTAGTATGTCTATATTTTCTCTTCATTATATCAAGGAAGGGGATCTTGAGGCTTGAACAATCCTCGACACGTTGCTAACCATCAAAATGTCGATTATTTTTCCTTCATTCTTCTTACCATGCTTATGTACCTTCTTGTTGTATGCTTACCCTGGACTACTCACCTTGCGTAAGAAACACATATGTGCCGGTTTAACGTGTCAAGAAAAGAAGAGGGGAGATAAGGAAATCGTGATCAGAGAAGTTATTTGACACTCAAAGAAGAAAAATATTTCACGGGGAATCTCTTACAAGTTTTCCTTTGGCTTTTCTTACAACGTGCGATTATCGTAAGAGACTTCGCGATAATATTTAAACTTTTAGATAATCCATTTCTTCAAATGTCCTTCTTATAAATAATCGTAGACAGAGTAAAATGCTGATGACACGTAAGATGAAATAAAAAATGAATGTTTCTAAATTAATATTGAATTTGGTAAATGTCTCAATAATAACAAAAATAATTTTTGTAATCTGTGAATTTCCTGCTTACTTTGTGTTATCATTATTTACTGTATTTATTCCACAAAGTTTATTTTACGTTATATAAATTAATCTTTATCATCGTCTTTTGTTTGATTTACGACAGTCAGGATAATTTCATTGCAAAATTTGCTGCGAAGATGAAGATAGTTTGAAGCCTCATTATGTTTTTGATCTCCAAAAACGTAGAGAAGAACAAAAATTCAGGGGTATTATTTTTCTAGACATACATATAAGTAGGAACGCTATCTGAACATAAAATCCAAGATTGTCGTGCGGAATGTTTAATCCCTTCTTTTTTCAATCTTTTTTACACAGACTCAGCCTTCTCATTTTGAAAGTATTCACATTACTACTTACACTCTACACTTCCCTGATTTAAAATTCTTTCACTTCCTTTTTATGCATGAATTCTTTTTAAGCTGGAGAGAGAACCATGGGGGAAAAGATTCCCAGATGTCACACAAGCGATATGACAAGACAGAGTAATATTATATAGCACTTTTTCTTCATTTTTAACAACTAGAATACGGGAAGTAGGGATCTTACTCTCTTTTCTTGAATATTCATGACGTCATTTCCTGCTGACAGCAGAACATGTAAAGAAGCTAAAAAAGAAAGGAGTAAAAAAAGGAAGCAGTTATTTGATTCTCTTCACGCTTCCTTGAGTGAAGGGAGAAAAGAGATTTTTTCATTTTATTAAACAGGATTTTCCCATCCTATGTAGTTTTTTTTATTCTTACACCAGTATAAATGAATGTATGGTTACGTGCATAAGAGAATGGGAAGATTTTTATGCATGTATAAAAGAGATTGTTCGTTGAAATTCCTTGATCCGACTAGACAAAATCGTCGTTGATTTTTTTTACAAAGATGAATAAGAAAAAGGGGAAGTAATGGAAAGTTGGTGCGACAGTTTTGACAGTTTATTACAGTGCATACAACCCATGCTTATTTTGCATGAGTAAGTGAAGCCAGTGCTACTCTCTCCTGTGTCTAAAAGGGTATAAATGGACAAAATTGGAGGAGAAAACGGTCGATTTGCATGTGATTAAAGTTGTTAAGGGAAGACGAGAGCGGGCAAAGATATAAAGAAAGAGAGTATGACTATGATCACGCTGATGTTGATGGTAATAAGGGGGACGGTAAGTATTATCTTTACTAAGCTGTTTTATAGTATGCAAATCACACTGAAAAAAATTAATGGTGATGATGACGGCATCTTGGTTAGTGATAGCAGAACTTGCACCACCACTAAAGCATTCTATTTCTGAATTACTGTTTGTTCACTACAGATATAGATCAGGAAATTCTTGTTGTCATCAAAAAGTTCTCAAGGGAAGGAACGTGTAATAAAATGGCATGATCTCACTAAATACCTTTTTCGCTGGCAATTGATATGCAGATTTTACAATGCACAAACGAGGTTTACATTGTCAGGTTAGTTTGTCGATAAATGTTAATGTAATATAATGGGAGGACGAAAGATGTCTGGATTTCTGGATTCAATCATTTCCGATACTGCTGTAATGTTCAGTGCACACCATAAAGATTTAAGAATGCAGTGTCATCGGAAAATGGAACTTGGCTATTTTATGCTTTTCCTTTCTCCTATGCAAACTGTCATACAAGTGCATGAAGATTATGTAGTGACAGAAGTTGTGAAAGAAAATTGAATCGAAAATGTATGGTTATTACGAATGGACCAAGCGTATCTATCGGAAATGACACATAAAAGCAAAGGGAAACCTTTTTGTATTTTTGCTATGTAGAGATAAGATCTTACATATCAGTTTTTCTCAAATAGTTGGAGGAAGAGCAATACCAGTGTTATTATCTAAATAGGTGGGTGGGTGACACATATAGACTAACGGAATCGTCTAATCTTAGAGAAAGTATAGTAAAAACTTGCAAGTCTGTGTGTGCAGTCAAGTGCATATTTATAAAAGGACTGACATTTACGCTGTTGATGGGACGGAACAATATGGACATTTTCTTACGGTCCATTTGCCAGTGCAGTTATATAGATTGCAGTTGTAAATATTCACACATTTGTGCTTAAAGTAAACGCTTTTCTCGATGTTATAGTAAGTTATACATGTTAAGACCTATTCGACAAGTTATGCTTATTTTGATGGTTCTTAATAGTTCTTGGCGATTCTCTTCAAACCATAGGGAATAAAGCTTGCTCATACTTTCAATATTATTGCAACTTTCTGAGGAATTAATCATGTGAGGCAAGTGCTATTTAATAGGAATGCAGATGAAAGGATTCCTTCACTTCACGTCATTCCTTCTATATCGTCTTCTTTAAAGCATTAGAATTAGAAGAAAGTAATTGGTTTTATAATCAATGACGTGTTGCAGACATATTCGCTCGCATCCAAAAGAAACGAAGTTTCTATTAGAAAACATAACGGGTGATAGTTTTTGCTGCAGTATTGCAAAGATGTGAGATTACAACTAGACAATAAAATCTATTCAAAGGGTCACACAACGTTTCATTTTGCTGACATTGAACAAGTACACAATTTGTGGAATACCTGTTAAACTTTCAGCACGAGAGTAGAACTGCAAATCTTAGTCCTCATATTATTCTCTTGCAACGATAAGCCGGTCGGTATGTTTTATTGTTGAACTGCTCTGTATTCTGAGTTTTAGTATGTAATTTTTCTTCAAATCTATGAGTGCAGTAGCCTCACGATGGAAATTTCGATATTCGATAAAGTGAGCAGTGGCAGCAAAAGGCGAACTATTCAATAAGTTGCAGATAGTAGATAGTCGTCAACGCACATGGGAACACATTGCATCGCCATAAAAAGAATAATATAGTATTTCCTGACATAGAGTTGTCTTCCACCCTGGGAATATTATTATGGCTATTATGATTCTCCCTTATCGTTTATTTTAGTATATCTGTATTATTTTCTGGGAGTCTTATTTCATTCACTTAAACTTTCTTAACTGATTGTCCTAACTCTTTTTATTATAGTCATAGTCATGGTATGTAAAAAGGTTATCAATCTTTAGTTAGGATGTTGAGAAACTCTGCAGTTTTAGATCTGATCCATATCCCTTAGGATATAAGGTTCTGCATCAAAAAGGATATTTAACGTTTACACAGAACTAGAACCTTCCGACCTCATGCAGAAAGTAAAACATGCTTGAAGCTCAGATTTACTTTTATCACTTAGGCTTAATAACTGCTTAAATCATTTAGATGAAACATCCGGCTTTATCATTTTTATGTGATAAGGCCTGCACTAGCATAGACAATATATTATTATTATTATATCATTTTTAATAACTCGTGACAGTATAGAAAAAGTAAACCTAAAGCGTATCTGAAGTAGAGGAGAAAAGGAAGGAAAAAATAAACTCATGCATGAAGAATGATTTAATTCGATAAAACATCACATTGAAGGACATAACTTGAACTATTGACAGTAGAAGTAAGTAGAGCTATATCACAATTGAGAGGTACAACATGACAAAGTTGACAACAAAAGCAATGCTCTGCTTCCTACCCTGGAGAAACTGATGATAAGAAAATACTGGGGGAAAATACAAAGGCCGGATGTAAAGAAAAGACTGGCATCTCTAGTGTGTACGTACGTAATAACGTATTGAATGTATATTATAAACTTGTATATAAAAGGATAGAAAGTAGACAGCCATCAAGTTAGACGACAAAAGACCCCACAAACCATTATACCAACACAATCCTCTGGTGTAATATTTAAACGCATTGAATGTATATTATAAACTTGTATATAAAAGGATAGAAAGTAGACAGCCATCAAGTTAGACGACAAAAGACCCCACAAACCATTATACCAACACAATCCTCTGGTGTAATATTTATAATGGATGTAGTTAGTACCAGAATGAAACATCATATTGTGTAGGTATGTAACTTGGCACTAGCGAGACAAGAGTATGAAACTATAGAGAAAGTAAACAAGATAAAACTTGTGAGCTGCAAGTTACTTTTTATGAAGATACATATTACACTCTATGTTGCACAACATGGGACCGCTTTCCCTCACATCCAGGAAAAACATGGTGTGACGCGTGCTATACACATTGTATAACTTTTAGTGAGGGAATAAAGGATAACATCATGAGGCAATTTGGTGCACATACAAGTCAGCTTCATTGAACCGGGAAGCTATTTCCACTTTGCTTTATAGAAAGGTGACAGGCAAGGAAATTGTCATCGTAGAGCTTTACTGTTACTGCTTCCTACCAGCTTTACCATATACCGCCTTTGTGCCACACTATCAAAGTTTTCACACCAAAGAATTTGTTGCTGTATGTGTGTTGCTAGAGACCAAAAGACTTGTGTAAAAGATAGGTACGTTGTTAGAATTCTCTTGGGTGTACGGAATTCATATCATTGAATGAAATGGAAGGATGATGGCACTGTGGTAATGGTGGTTTTCACCTTTAGTAAATGGTATGCTGCATAGTACTACTGCTTGGTGTTGATTGGATGATGATACTATTTAGCTGAAGTCGTAAAACTGGCCGAGTGAATGTGTGCGTGTATGAGCAAATGGGATAATTTAATTATAAAGGTGGTGGTATTGTAGAAGATGGAGTTTGTGACGGTCTTTTATGCAGACTGAATTTAAAGGGTTTAAAACGTGAGCTGCTTTGAGTATTCAAAAAAAGATGCTATGTGTTGTTTAGAATATATTGGTGCTGTGGAGTGTAGAAAGAACCTTGGACAATATGTAATGCACAAAACAAGGAAATAAATAACCGTTATGAGAACTTCAGTAACAAAATCACTGTAATGATAGAATGGTTCTAATTGGATTGTATTTATGCGCTGTTTCCTGTATTCTGATGGTGTTTCATGACCATGTTGATGTTGGCAGGAAAAATAAAAGTAGAATGGAGCCAGTTTTGGTTAGAAGCTGAAGAAGCGAAAAGTAATCATAGAAATGCGGATGGAAGGGTAGTGGTAAACTAATATAAATTAATGGGTTTTCTCCCTTCCTTTTTCACCGCTGACTGACGAAGAGCTATCTCTTTCCTGTGTTCTTCAAAGTAACTTGAACATTGTAATATGAAATGAGAGTGAAGATGATGAAGCATGAGCTTTTAATACATATAAAAAGCAAATTGCTGGCCCCTCAGTTATTCCTATATACTATTTATCCATTTGTCTACTATATATTTATTAAAACAAACAAGAAAATTGCTACTGTATGCTGAAATAAGTAGGAAGGTTAAGGTTTAAACATGATAAACATTCTCAAGATGTGTGCAACATTTATTCTTTTTGTCACATACATATCGAAAACACATTATAGTTATAACGTCTTTAACACATTGTGCTGATACAATCGCCTCCAAATTTAAGCATGTGCATAAATGCATGAAAATAAACTATTAGGATAGATGTATGACACATTTTTAGTCTTTATAATGAGTTTGTCTTTAAAAAACAAATACTTTTTGTACCAGTTTTAAGTATGACTTTTAACTGTTTAGTTTTCTAGCCAGAAAGAATTTTAATTTTTAAGGCACCGCCCCCATGTGTATAAAGGTCAGTTGTAGTCGAAATTTCAGTCTATTTTATAATAATGACCATGTAAACTATATGTTTGGACTTATTAAGTTTTACCAACAAGTAGAAAGAGCTAAAAAATTATTAAGATGTATTAAATATTTTCCAGAAATTGTCTATAAAATGTTAATGCCGAAAGCTAACCCAATTAGGTATAACATTTTATATGCTTAGCTAATCCAACTCAAGCAAACAGTTGAGTTTTATTCATTCATAAAAATCCCATACGAATATTCGTACATTTGGCGAGATTTCATAAAATGATGTTTGTTGCCTATCTACACGTTATACAAGTCAAAATGCATCATTTAGAGCAATTTTATTGCGTATATAGGTATGTATCACTTTCACGGGATTTTAGATCCTTGTATAAAGTATAATGACCACGGCGAGACGATCAGCGTACATATATACCTATAGAATAATCTTCAACTACCACATGGTGTCCTAATATACTACCTACATCAATTCATAACAAGTTATACATACACCCTCAGCAATCA
>JAHZNG010003046.1:0-22140 GCA_027744375.1 Orchesellides sinensis
TAAAGTTTTAGCAATTTTTAATTAAACTTTTGATTCGTTTAGAACTGTTTGGCGATGCCTTGAGTGACTCGGATGGAGACGAAGGAGATCAAGCAACAGAAATGGACTTTGAAAGCCGAATGTCTATGGATGACGCCGAAGATGAAAGTAGTCGACTAAGCAGGATGTCAGATTCCATGTCTTTCGTTGCACAGGTAGGAAGAATGTTGTTTAAAACAATTTTTTATTATATTTATGGGCAAAAATATAACCTTATAATCACAAATCGGATAACGACGGTATGTAGGATAACGACGGTAAGGACAAGCCGTCTGGTTCCGGATTGGTTACATCCTTCTCCAAAGATATGTTTGAGCAGAGCTCTCAACCTTCCAGTAGTTCATCAGCCGAGCCATCTCCTGTGAAGTCTTCTGGACGATCTGAGCAGTCTATAGATTATGAGCTAATTGCTAGACGTAAATCAGTAAAAAGTTCACACATGTTCTGACTATTGAGTCACAACGACTAGATATAAAATTTAAACTTTTTCTTGTAGGGAATCATCTCGAAGACCAGTTACGACGTCTCCGTGATGATTGGCAGGACATATCTAAAAGGCGTGATATTCAGGAAAACGAATTGGCAACAATGGAAAACATGGCACTTCGTCAAAGACTAGAGTCGGTTTTGAGAAAAACAATTGATGATCAAAACGAAAAGGAAAAAAGAGTAAGTTTTCTAATTTTATTGTTCAACAATAACTTTTAAATATTTCTTAAAAAGGCCTTTGGTATTTTACACTACACCCCTCTTCTATTTCTTTACAGATTCAAGACGTAGAATCAGAACTGGCAATGTTGCAATAATTTTTATTCTTAGAGACGTCAACGGCAAAATTTGAATATCAGTTTGGATTGTATGTACGTATGTAGGTATGTGATAAAATAATTTTAATTTACAAAGTTTTTATGAAGATATGCGGTGCGGATAGTAAGGTAAAAATAAGAATTAATTATGGTGTATGTAAATAAATATAAGACAACAAACCAGTGGTAGATATTTTTGCTTTTGTAAATGCTGCATCTTTTTTTGTGTTTTTATTTTATACTACCATAAAATGTAGCTCATTTTTATGGCAAACAAACAAACTGAAACAAAAAGGAACGAAAGTCTAAAATAAAAGTTTTTTTTTAGAATCTTTTCGCGAAAGTTCACTAAAATCAGACAGGGTCGTAACCGAAGTTCATCACGTTTTTTATATTTTTATAAAGTACTTTGTGTGTGATTTTGCATTTTAAAGTTACTTGCATATTATTATTATTAACTATTACTATTATGTACAAATGTTCATTTTATGAGCGAAACCAACATAACTCGCGGACCAGAAGTTGTCACGTTTAGATTTATACTGAACTTTATACTCACGACGCTTTAAATTTAGCTTTTCTTTTTCTGTTTAGAAAATTTGTAGAAACTTAATAATAAAATTACAGACAGTGTAAAAGCTAATATCTTGATTGTTTTCTGTATGATCACTGTTGCATATTTACGTTTCCTACACAGATTTGACATTCAGGAGAAAGAAAAATTTCCTACACAAAATAATATATTTTTAATTGTTTTTCATGGAGATCGTAGCGGAGAAAGGAGTGGTACATTCCAAATCATTTCAAAGGATTTCATCGACAAGTCAATCGACTCCCTCTGTTCGTGCTCGTCCCCCTTTTGCATGGCATAAGTTTTACGTTGATTACTTTCCAAGCGGCGTCTCCGCTGTCGCTCAATCAGTTCTGGTTGCGGTCGTGTCGCCTTTTTGATTATCCTGTCGGTAATACTAACTGCTGCCGGGGTGCGAAATACTGCTGTTGACGACGATGATGAGTGATTCTGATCACCACTAGCAGCTGAAGATGAAGAAGACTCGAATGAAGGGGAAGGAGAAGGCTTTACAAACGCAAGATTCTTTAAGGGTTTTTTAGGAGAATGGGAAGTGGCCGTATCTGAATTGTTTGGGCTATTCGATTCATTTCCAGTTGGCTCATTATTGTTACCAGGATTTTTAGATTGGAAGGGATAGGTTGAGCTAGTGCTTGTCACGGGAGTAAATTTGCTGACAAAACTGTCAGAAGCTGAGTCTCCAAATCTCCTTTTCTTAATCCCAGAAACAGGCCCATTTCCAGTATTGTTAGTTCCATATCCAGAAGCCAAGTTTTCTACATGAGGTCGCTTTAGTTTCTTATCGGCGGTGGTCGAGTTCACAGGTGGAGATGAGAGTTTAGTGACCATGGAGGTGGTTGCTGGCTTGTTACCTTGATCCAGTTGTTGAGGTGGAGACAGTTCCTGTTTTGGCGTGGCCTGATTGTTTCCGTTATCAGAAGATGGGGTAGTCGTGGCAGAGTTAGCAGATCGAGTAGAGCAAGGTGAGACCGTAGACGCTGGGCTTTCCGTAACCTTAGCAGACTTGTTAGAAGGTAGAGCCGGTGGTGAAGGATTAGGGTTATCTGGCGGCTTATCAGGAGTCCTGGCCGTGGTCGTTGTTGGAGATGCAAAGTTGACAGTGTCATTCTTGTGATAAAGTATTTTTTGTATCTGGATTCCATTCAAGCCTTGAGCTGTCGGCGGCTTGTATGGAGCCACACGAATAGGCACGATCCACCTCGGGCTCACATTGCCAGCCTCTACGAGTGCCACACGTGTCTTCTGTTTGATTCCATATTGCACTTGGAAGTTGTCTCGGGGAACACTGAGAAAGTTTTCATCCTCATTATCCCCTTCTGTACCACTGTCAGCACTGTCATTCTCCTCCTCTTCCTCCTCATCCGATGCATACTTGGTGGTTCTTCTACCACAATGTTTATGATTATAAATGTCACCCTGCACAGCTAAAACTGGGATGGACACCAGCAAATTATTCTTCACATTTGAGAAAGCGCTTTTACGGTGAGAGCGATGTGGTGGAGGAGGAGTTGGTGAGGGAGATGGCGGATTATCCGAGTCGCCACCATCATCAAATAGACTATTTAAAGACCTGGAGTGGAGTAACTTGCTCTTGTTATGACCATGATTATGCCGGCTATTATTATTACTATCGGGTGGAGCCGGGCTGAACAAGTTTTCATCACCAAAGAGCTCAGTGAACTGGTCAGAGGATAAAGATGAAGAATGTTTTTTATTGACCGGGCTAGTTTTACAGTGCTTGTTGCTGGGCACTTTATGAGGACTACTTTGGGAGGAATGATGTCGATTTTTCTTGTTTTGATTTTGTTGCTGTTGCTGCTTCAAGCTCTTGGTGACCTTGAGGAGTTGACCCCTGTAGTAAGCGTCCAACTTGTCCCATTCTTGATGTAGCTCTGAGACCGGTACGACCTTTTGGGAGATGGGATACTCTGGACGCTTGGGTTTTATGGAGAGGATGACCACGTCTCGTTTGCTCGAGTGTTTACCATCGCACATTGTTCAGCAGCCACGCAAGTTGTGTCAGAATTTCTGGAGACAAAAAATAAAGGTTCCAAAAATCAGTAATGAATAATATTTGCATATGTAACTTTTCAGTGTTAACACAGTCGATTACAAGAGAAAACTGAGTTGTTTGTTTAATGAAGCATTCAGTCAAAATAACAGCTTTGCGCCCAAAATGCATAACATGCGTCATTTGAAGCATCATAACAAATATTGTGACAGAGACGACGCTACGCCGCAAAAAAGCAAATCATATCTTTGTATGCAAACGCCTAGAATGTTAAGTTATTGACTTGGTTGGTGTCATTAGCTAAAAAGCACCGTGATATTACCGATTCCAAAAATGTGTTTATGGCGAATGACAAGTGACTCCTCTCTTTATTCTTCTTCCAGCAACCAGCTTTTTAGAGGCAGGTGTGTTGCAAAAGTCACACGGGTGCAGATGAATATGTAAAATTAGTTTTTAAATTGTCTCGTAACTTAAGTCTTTGCCAATATATGTATGCTTGGCTCTTTCTCAACTTGGCATTAAAATTTGTTTATGAACTACTATGCAAGCCTTTTTACAAAAACAAAAACTGCAAAAGGGGTTCCAAGCAAATGAACTGTTTTAATTTTTAAAAGATATTTTATATTTGTATGTTTTTTGCCAATGTGTTTTTCTCTCGTTTGCTTGAGCTTACGTGTCAAACTTCAAACTACAAAAATACACAGCGTGTAGATATTTATGTATTTTTATACACGTGTAGCTAGTAACTAGACCGAAAAAACAGCCAGTAAGTGTAATTATGATGAATTTCACAGAGAAAATAAAAAAAACGAGTAATGAATATGCCAATTCCAACGTCATCATCATAGCATATATATATATATATATATATTTTAAAAAGTATGTTGAATAATAAGCGCATTGTGTTGAATGAACTTTCTTACCAAATCAATATCTAATTACAATGCTGAGTGTTAAATTGTGGTGTGGTGTTATGTTTGTTTTGTATTTTACTACGAATTTATACAAACAATATTTAAATCTGAATTTAATGTTTTATATAATAGAGTATAGGCTTATTGACTTAATGTTATTAATATAGGCTGATAGACAACATATCAAACTCGTTATCAAACATGGGAAGTGTGGCCACCAAAGACCTATGTAACGGTGGTATCTTTCCAATACCAATCGGCCAAAGCGAAAAATTTAGAGCAAACATGTATATTATGATGTATATTAATATATTGCTACATAATACTATGTAAATACGCAACAGAGATAACAGAACATAATATGGCAGTTAGCTAATGACATACATAATATTTATCATTCTGCTATTTTCACTGGAAATTGAGGTCCGTTTCGAATTCCAAGAAAATTCAAATTGCTCCGCATTCATCAGGAGCCAGGTTGTTATATTTGTTTGTTTGGAAAATGTACCGTATGTGTATGGTATGCAGGAGAACATTAATGTAACTACAAATGAAATAAATCAATTCAGGTTAACCATATTTTTAACTAGATACAATCCTCTACACTAAGCGTTATAAATTCGTTAAAAATATGATCAAAACGTTTTGCAATGCATTAATATGAAAAATTCGCCGCTCATGTCATTGTTTCATGACAATATGTAACAATACATTCCTATGTATATGCACAGTAATAAGGGCCTATGAGTTGAAGTAGCAAAGGAAACTAACCTAAGATAACGCATCATTTCTTTCAAATTATGATTCTAAGCACGTCACAACTAAATTCAAATCTTTTTTACATACCTATTTTAGACTGAAATCAGTTATGTTTTATAAATATATGCATTCAATTTTAACGAAAAATTTACGTATCTACAGAACTAAATTCATCCTTCATGTAGTAAGATGTTTGTTTATTTCATATAACCGTTAGGTTACTATCAGATTAGCCAAACTCATATTATGAAGTACACAGTTGACGCATTTTGTTGTTTACTACAAATTTTCCATGTCTGAAATGCTTTATGTTTTTCCTATACAAAGTCAGTTCCACGACTGCATTGTGTACTAAATTCAATATCTTTTCTGTATCCATCCATCCATCATCCGAGATCCAATGTAACGCAATTTTTCATGTTAGGCATACAATTCCTATTTCAATACCTTCTGCACTACCACACAGTCTAATTTACCATATCTTACTGTATCCCTTGGTAAATGCTTACAGGCAGCCTTTTGCAGAGTCAACAGACCTCCTCACAAAAGCTCAAGGTTATACCATTCATATTTCTTTTCTAATTTTTTCTTATTGTCCTCACATATTATTATTATTGTAAACTCCAACTTGCTCTCTGTGTATTGTAATGAGATGATGTTGACTGAAAATCCTTGTGTGTATTTAAATACACAAAACAAGAAATGCGTGTAGCATATTCCATCCGATCCCTTGCAGACAACCAATATTTGTCAATGTGTGATGATGTGTTGTCATATAGGATAACTTTATACTTGAGTTTATGTATATGATGTACAACGAACTAGTTATTTACGAATATACATACATAAACATCTGTATTTACTAACATCATGTTCGGAGGATGAATGGATAAAAGAAAAAAAAATGATTAAGTTTGTGAATGCGTTATGTGCATATTAATTAATCTATTATTATCTTACACATAAATAACATAAAGAAATGACGAACAACAAAAAATCTGACAAGGTAAGCCTAGCTAAAAGATTGGGTGATGATGAATGAACTGAATTTTCAAGACGACGATGGCGAGACTTTAAAAAATTAAACATTGAATAAGTGAAAACGAAAGGGATAGCAGCACAGTGTCGGCTTGGACTTATGTATCTTCCACCAAAAAAGTCATTAAACATACGTAGGCCATAAAAAGCCGTGAAAAGAATAGTCTTCAGCGACATTACATCCCAAGCCAACCCTTTTAAACATTGTGCATAAAATTACATGCTATCTTTATCAATCACGTGTAGCCCTTATTTGTTATGCTAACTCTATTTTGAGCATGAAGGCGTCAATTAGGCATTTAATTGAATTCCTATATGCATACTTATATATAAATAGTAATTCATATACCAATTTTACACATTCACACTTGATGTCAAGTAATCATGAAACAAAAAGGGGCACGTGTGGATATTTTATGTTTAATTCCTATATGCATACTTATATATAAATAGTAATTCATATACCAATTTTACACATTCACACTTGATGTCAAGTAATCATGAAACAAAAAGGGGCACGTGTAGATATTTTATGTTTGCAATATTGTCTTTATATACAAATGTATATACCTTCTTGAGTTTTCTGTGCATTGCATCGCGACCGACCGACGCTTGCGCTTGAATTGACGCTTCGTTGTTTTCAACCATCATCATTCATTTTCAACTCAGCCTTTTACCATCACCGGTCGAGACCGATTGCCAAAAGTGCATTTTTATTATTATCTTGGTATGTGGGTGCATGTGTGTATGGATGCATTGAAAATGAAAATACGTATTGGCTAACACTTCTCAAAGAAAAGACCACAAGGACCCTTGTAGTCGTATGTAATCAATTTTTTTTTGTTATTGAAATTTTAAGCAGTAGCAAATGTTGCTCTCACACTCACATCGGCCCATTTAAAGCAAACATAGGTTTCAACAAGCTGTACTAATTTTTAATTTCACGACCTACGTGCCGAGCAATAGGTACGTATTCAACAAAAGTAAAGACAAAGATAGCTTGGGTTTTATTTCACAAACATTGGTTTGTCTTTAAAAGGCAGAACAGCACTACTTGTTATCGACTTTAGTACAAACAAAGGTCCAATCCACAAAGGCATATCTAAATAATTTTAACAATTCCCTTCAGAAAATATTTTGTTTTAGAATTAGAAAATAGCACTAACGGCAGCATTCACTACTGGGTTGACATTTTTAGATTTGTATGTATGAATGACTTTGAGAGTTAAAGAGAGGTTGTTGTTGAGATATACTCAAGATACTTATGGTTCTACGACCGTTCTTTTTCTCCTTGAGCAGACGCAGTTTAAATCCCTACATTTATGATTCATGCGTATGTGCATACTTATACATACGATGGTGATGAGAGTTACATGGGTTGCTGTAAAAGGATTAGGATATACAGCTCGGAAAAAATCGTTCATGAAACAATCCACAAAATAAATTTCGTATTTTTTGGAGAGGATATTGTTATGTTATGAATATTGCCGAAATGAGTAACCTCCGTCATATCGGTGGTAATTTTAGTGGTTGCTGAAAAAGTGTTTATTGCCTGCTACAAAAAAAGAACTTTTCTTAATGTAAATATCATGCGTTCACTCTAATAAAAATCCTTGGTGGCAGTAGCAGGCTGGTGTGATATTTTTATGGCAAAAGGGGAGGATAGAATAGTAATATAAAAATAGTAGCAGCACATTGTTAAATATGACAATAATTATAGCTTCTTTCCACTATACTACTAAAAATTAATGTGTTTTGACTTGAGCACTACGGAATAACTTAAAAAATGACAGGCTGTAACATCCACCTCCTTAATTTGTCACTACCTCCGAGGATAAAAGATAGTAGTAATGATGCTTATCAATGATCATCGCGTTATACAAAAAACGCCATATTGGACGGGATGTGCGTTGTAAAAGCTATTATGTGATCGCGGTATTATCATAATAATCAAGTCAGTTAAACAATGCTGCAATAACAGTCAAAATAATTTGCCATCGTGTTATAAAAGCGTCACATGATGTTCAATTGTCATTGTCACACAAAACGACGAAAAACAAGAGTCATACTATAATGGCGACACACAGAATGATGAAAATGAAACATAGACTGTTAAACTATGTTAATGTTGATAAAAGCGAGCAATACATATTTAGTAAATGACAAAATGATAATTATCATCAACATTTGTAATTATATAAAATATGTGTGACACATCCTGTTATAATGACAACGTTGACGAAACATCTCATTTAAGTCAATGTTAGTATATACAGCATTAGGAAACGCTAAATGAAGGCAAATTCATTAAGCGTTTTATTTAACTGCGTAATTAAAAAAGTTAACTATATAGTTAGCCATCCCTCTACAAGGCAAGGCAGCGTATGAAACCACACCATTTAAAAACTGGTGACTATAAGCACTTGATAAGCTTCAACAAGCATGGCGAACACGAATACGTACTAATATAATCTGGACATGAACTCAACTTACGTTTTCAAAAATTCTCCAGAAAAAAAATGTATCCAAATTGAGAGTCCGTTCTCCAGCGTGAAAATTACAAGTTGGAACGGTGAAAAAAGGAACGCGCACAGAGGAATGTTTTTGCATATGATGAATTTTCACAATATTTTTACGCGATACGAAGATTTTTTTACAAGAGAAGGGAAACAACTAATTAATTCATAATTATTGGGTATTATTACAGATAATTGATTTTGAATTTGAGATCAGCGTTGCTAAATAAACATATGCTTGGCTTTTTTTCTTTCTTGGCAGCACAGAAGAAGAAGGTGAAAATACTACTTTACATATAATCGGCAGACTCTTGGCTCTTGTCAATAATTTATACTATGTGTCGTTCGTATTTTGGTTGGTAACAGAGAAACAAAATTTTGTGGTCTTCTTGGCTCTTCGTCGTTTCGTTGTTATTTAGTTTGCGTAGTGTGTATACCTAAGACACAGAGAAAACCACCACAATATAATACAACCACGTAAAATAACTGTGTTATATGTTGCGACGACTTGACTTAGGCATTAAAAAATCTCAGTGTGGTTCATAAAACGTAAACTAGTTTTCAGGGAGACGGAGAGATGCCAAGTGCAAGTGGTTGAAAAGTTGGTGCCGATGAAAATACAGAAAAGCTGGAACAAGTTGAAGAGCTCCAGCAGGAGAACAAGTGCACAGTAGACACTCTCTTCACTGCCTGCATGAAAAGGCAGAATATCAGGTTTTCGCTATGCAGAATAACAGATACGCTTCTTGTAACATGTAACGAGAGTGAGTAAAGGCATATGTAGTAATGTAATATACCTATTATGACGAGATGATGCCAAAAGCTTGTCCTGAGCTGTAGTGATGCTATATAAGTATCACTTTCGTATCACTCTCACACACGGTGGTGGCTTCAGAACAAGTTAGTCCGTGTTATCCTCCGTTGTACTTGGTACACACAACTCCAGGTATGTTTGTAAAGGTTATGTTTTGCAATGTAGAGTTTTTTATGAAAACTCTGGAAAATAACCAAAATGGTCAGGTTGAGGATGAATAGAGTCTTTTTCACTTTATCACTTGCATTTAACGATGAAGGTATCTCTGCTGCTCACGTTCTGGTCTTAAGTTCAGATGGGAGTTTAGGGGAGAAGTGAGAAAACTGGATTGTAAACTTTGACTTGAGTGATTATCGATTATAATTAATGATAATGATGATGTATGGCAAAGAGCATCACACAACGTTTAAATGTTTTATAATATGTTGGAATAATTTTTTTCGTTTGATGAAGAGGTGATAGGTGGTAAAGGTGAGCTCTGCTCAACCCAAGCTAGTACAGCTAATCCTGTTGATTACTTTATAAATGGGGATGTTATCATCACTTAGAGCAGTGATGTTAGTTTTAGTGTAGATTACTTCGGTGTTCGTTCGCGCAGACGGAAAGGTTAGCAGTCAAAATTAAACACTGAAAAAATGTAACACGAAGTTAGTGATCCACCCACATCCAGGGGAATTTTGCTTGGTCTGTGGTGGTGAGATGAGGTGATCAGGATCAGAGTCAAGCTTCTGATTTGAAGTTCACTATATCCAGGGGAATGCCGACACAAGATATGTGATAAATAATAATAAAGATTACTACGATATTATTTTGACTGATGATCAGGATCAGAGTGGAAGAAGATGAGTTTCAGACTTTGAGGCAACTTTTGCTCACAAATTAAGTTAAATCATATACTGGATAAATACAACACAATGTGTACAAAATCTATTACTTAAAAACAATGGACAATAACTTTTTTACACGTCAGAGAAATCAGAAATCCTTGTTATAAAAACCTAAACAAACCGAATCAATCAAGTAATATTTATGATACATTCATATGTAAATCTTATTCTTGGCTTTAACAATACAATCTACTATATAGTATTAAGCTAAATAATACTAAACTATCAACTTGCTATTTTTTACTATAAACTATACAAAATAATATAATAAATTACCCTGTACATATGTACATATATATAACATGTATTTTTTTCAAAAAGCCAAAATGTTATTCCCCTTCTTCTTGTACTCTAGTGTTGTCCGTCAGTAGTCACTCATTCACTCACACACTCCTTCTGACTATTATACTTTGTCCACCTCACATGCAAAGAGATGAGATGACGAAGAGACAAACCAAGGAACCGAGTCACTTACACATATTGTCTTCAGCAGCACCATCAATACACATCAGTAATACATTAAGGCATATAACACACAACCAAAAATAGTTAATGGTCCTCCTCCGACCAATAACGAAGAGAAGACAATAATACGTTATTTCTTCTCTCTGCTGCTGCGATTTACTTACACACAAGAATTACAGGACATATACTTCCAATGTGTAATAAATATACGTGTACAAAAAATACCAAATCCACAAAAATTATGTTATGTATTATTTACTTCTTCCAATCCATTATAATAATCCATAGTATCACAAACACACGCACATTCTTACTTACGACGGATCTATTCACTCCTATATAATTGTTATGTATACCCAACACGGATCCGCAATTCCTCCTCTCTTCTTACATATCACTTATTGCTGCTGATTATTAGTTTGTTTGCCTGATTGGTGATCACAGCTCCTTCTTGATCACCAGCCTGAGCTCTGCTGGATATTTTCTATGTACAAGTATGAAAGGTAGGCAAACAGTCAAGGAAATCTTGTGAGATATGCATACATTTAACATTTGCCAATATGCATTGCAATCTCCATCTAAATCTTACATACGTTTGGCTTGGCATTGTTATCAGCGTTGCATACATTGTTGTACATTAATACACAAAAGAGAAATAGAAAAAGGTACCATGAAGCAACATCTTACGTTGCTTTGCATTTATGGCAGTAAAAGAATTTTAAGGGCCTTGCAGCATTATTGTTGAGCATAACATCCTTCTGTAATTGTGTTTGCATCCTTAATATACCCAAACCAAGTGGCTACTCACTTCACAGCTCAGCATTCATTTTACCTTAAGTGAGATTCGTACTGGTTTTCTGGTTACCTTAATATTACGCACGATACATACCTACGACGTGCATACGCTATATATACAAAATCCAATCGTCTATCCATTCCAATCACCAGAAAAATGTTGCCCATACATACAAATAGCAATAATATTGTTCATTATGGTTTTTGTACATTTTAACCAGTATTCAAGTTTGGTAGAGAGTACATTTTTTTGGAAAATGAATGCAAGCATGCAAGAAGAATACGGATTATGGGTTTCGTTGAATGTTTAGCTTGCGTTTGTTCATACATTAATTCTATTATTAAATTATCGTTTACTACAAAGACTTTAGCTAAAACTATGTATGTGTTCATTTTCTCTTGGCTAGACTAGACAATTTATCAATACACACATGTTACTATTAAAGTATATTCATATCCATATATCTGTGTCTTGCATTGTTAAAGTATTGGTATATATTGGTTGATGGAGAAATCCAAAGTTAATCTTGGTTAAATGTACTCAAGCTCAACATAATAGTTAACTACTTACAACTAAATTTGATACATTAGTTAAACTGGGAATTTTTATGATTATTATGGGCAAACTCATAACTAGTAAATTGACCATTAAGGATTCTTCAATTTTTAGAATAGTTATGCCTATTTAGGAAGACAAGATATGAATGGATAGTACATGGGCTGATCACACTGCTCCTCCGAAACCAAGAAAAGGGTTAGGCTTTCAAGAATGTTATTTCTTGCTAAAAATAGTGTCTCAGCATGTAATGCTGTTCCGTAGAAAAAAATAAAAAAATTCAAGTCAGGTTTTGCTTGATGAAGACAAAAAGACTTTTTACCTTGCATTTATTTATCAGGATAAACTATCCTGTCCTCCATACTTTGTAAAACAATGAGACTGGATGAATATTTAAAAGGAGGAGTGACTTCTTTTTGTAGCTCAATGCAATTTTGAAAAGGCATGAAGTAATATTCCTTTAAATATTACTTATAGATTGATAGTGATTGATTGATAATGTTAGGACTTGGCATAAATGTTATATGTACATGATCTTTTTGCAAGCCTGCCTTACCATCTTGCTTACCCGCTGTGTTATCTAATGATTAGCTTGAGACATGTAATATATTTTTTATACCCAATACATTTTGAGTTTGCCATGTTTGCGACTTCAACTCAATCAAAGCTAGAGTCTTTAGATTATGTATTGAATAATGCCATGGTTGACTAAAGCTAAAAGCGCAAGCAAAACGAGTATAAAAAATGCATTATTTTTTTGCTTACATGCGATGTGCAAATGAAGCAATGCATAGGTAACCCCCTACAAAAAATTTGATACGAACGGATTGTTCGATCATCAATAAATAAAACGCTCATGAGTGCATATAGGTTTATCGCTTATGAAGTAGAAAATAAATAAATCATATCATTTTATGATAATAAGTAATATATTGAACCAGAGCACAGAAGCCGTCTAAGAAGTTGGAAGCTGCTACTCACTTTGAGTAGGCCACTCTCAAAACTTAACTTTTTAAGTGTAAAAAATGATACTAATTATGTGTAGAAGTGCATTGCTGAAATTACCGAAGGCGTTAAGAATTTCGCTACCTGTTGCACAGCACTTCAATATAAAGTTTTTAAGTAAAATGTAAACGTAATGCAATCAATGGCATTAATATTCACACCATCATGCGTTCACTGTACAATAATAACGTGTGCTGCTGTATGTGTACGTATTTAGTGCGTGGAATCGACATGGACATGGGCTTTAATATAAAAAATGGTATGTTTTGGTAAGTAAAGCTTAATACTCATTCATACTTTAAGTTACTTCATCTCTTCATCATCGCCAACCAAAACACTTGCAACAATACAAGAAGGTCTATGTGTATATAACAGGTTATATGTACAAAATATGCATCCAAAAAGGGATTTTCTTCGAGAGCCAATCAAGCAAGCAAATAATCTACAATGGATTAAAAAGAAAACTTAACTCAAGCTAAGTAAATAAATTGGATGCAAATATCTGCTCCGCAGAAAAGAATATATTTGATTTGGACTCATTATGAGTGACGATGATGATGATGGAATAGGAACGCGTCAAGTTTTAACGTAGCAATCATGATTACGATGAAGGTAACAGCGAGAGCAGATAGTCTTCGATAAGTATGATATTTTAGTGGAAGGCCTTGTGGCACTGCTCGGTAAAATCAAATCTGCATTTGCAAAACTGCTCCTGACTGCCGACTATTATTGTATCAGCAAGACTTCAACTTGTGTGATTGCGCCAGCTCAGTATATATAAATTGAACCCAATGTGCATAATGGAACGTTACGTTACGTGTGTATAACCTTTTTTAAGGAACCATCATCGTCTACAACAATGTTAACTAATAGTAAAAAATCTACGTGTTGTATAGTAACAATGCTTATGAAGCTAACCACATTTAAAACACTTCTTTGCAAAATTGGTAATAAGCGTAGTATGTAGCACACATATACACAGCAGCAGTCATTATTATTTAGGTATTATTGATGAATAGTAAAAGTACTTTTGCTTTTGCTCTCAAAAAATCCTATCCTCTCCTGTCTGCCTTTTTGACGTTGATCTCACATCAGCAGCAATGCAATATAATGAGTTACCTTCAGTCAGTGAGCAACCACATCTCTGTTTTTAGGCTATATATAAGATGTGTGTGCTATTGCATATACACACTGCTAATAACAATAATGATAATCATAAAAAAGGTAACAATTCGACTGTTTGTAAGTGACTACAGTGTTTAGTCTTGAAGACGGAATACATATGACATGTTCGATGAGGCTAAAAATTATTTTGTAAGAATAGGCCTGTATACTGAAGTACGCAATCCGTACATATATACTTCTTCTGCATTTATTTTTGTCATTTGCAATGAATCGTAAAAAAGGTGGCAATGGATTTGGACATTGGGCCATTGTTGCTATTTTCTGTGAGATTCAGCTGCACACAGCAGATTGGTTTTGGCGAAACAAAAATGCAAATCTTGTCCATTCCATGGCTGACTAGGTTTTTCCTATATGTATCTTTTTCTAGCATCTTAGTTAATAAAAAACTTTTACGACTTTTGTCTTACCACCACCAAACAGCTAGAGTTCGATCAGAGCAAGTCAACCTTGTCTTATTGTGTAGAGAAAATTAGGGATAATATGTATAGTATGACATGATGTTCAAGATAATAATAATATTGATGCTATTTTAGCGTTCATATTCTATGTACATTTATATAGCTCAGGTTTTGCACAACAAATTTTTTTCGCAATCGATTTTTATTCGTTCGTATCAAATGTATCAATCTTCACCAACATTGTCATCAAATCAACAGAGTATCATGATGTGGAATTTAATAAATAAGCGAGCAGAACAGAAAAATCGAAAGTATGCAGGCTTTTATTATGTGTGCCATCCAAATACCATCATTATACATAAATCGGTAAGGAGATTGATGATTTTGAAACCAAAGCTAAATCGTCTTCAAGAAAAGAATATGATGAGATGCGTTATCTTTTTAATACCGTATTTTAAGTTTAGCACGACATAAATGGAATTAGAAGTCGCTGCATGAATTCATCGCATTGATATCAAGATTAGATCTATATCAATAAAGTCTTTTAGTTGTGCAATGCAATTTTGAAAGAAAGATCTTGAATAATGACAATAGTAATCAGACATTTTATTCTAAATCAGGTAGTTTTCAGTAATTTTATATTTACTTACAAAGCGCATGCTTCAATACATAAAATTATTTGATTCTTCTTCAATTTAAAAAAAACTATGTCGATGTCGACCTCTTCTAATTCCAGCGAATGGGAACAAGGCTAAATGTATCCTTTTGTTAAAAATAAAAAGTTTTGCAAAGTGAGCTTTGTCAGATCTGTTATAAACGAGCAAGGTTTTTACAGGTGTTTAATCTTAATCCGTCTCCACATAATAAATTATATACATGTCATTTATACCACCATTACGCCGTATTTAAGCTTGAACAAAGGTATAATAGGATTATATGGTTTTGAGTAATAAAAAATATTCAATATGCATCATGGAGATTTGCATACGTAATCACAGTCACAACTAACTTTCGCTATGTAATCACAATCACAGCCAGCAGGTTATATATGAATTCTGTCTTCATCGTGATTTGATTGCATTATATGCACAATATCTAGAATACCAGACGATTGTTCGAGCACATAGGCCTCAACACGGATTTTTTAGTATTATGCGCAATAACATTTAACTGCAAAAAATGAGAATATGGTGATGTACCTATTTAACAATATGGAAATCTGTATGCATTTTTTGTCAGTATTCAGCAGCAGCGAAGGAGATACTAGGCCAAGTAAACATAGAAGCCGCAGCGTAAAGGTAAAAACTAAAAGTGGAAATTCCTGTGTACGAATGTACAATATTTATTATTATCCACCTGACTAAAAAGAATGACACATTCATGCTTGATGTAGAATCGTCCTAATGAAAAATCTCATTTACAATTTCGTCTTTTTCTTCATGTTCATCAACATCTTCTTCCCTGTCTACGTCATGTCAAGTTTTTCTCACCTGTCTTAAGCCATTTTTTGCGTGTGAGATGGTATGCGCTAGACGGCTTGTGAATCTTCGCACTCTGTCATTTGACTTCGTAGAAAATCAGCTTCTGTGAAGAAGCGAGATGATTACAAATTGCACATGAGGATTCCTCTAAACACGTAAATATTCGATAGGTACTCAATGGTGTATGATATGATACATCCTGATCTGATCTAATCAGACTTGGAGGCGTTTTTTGTTTGTCTTTTGGTCCATCATTTAAATCGTGAGAAGCTTCATATGCAAAATTTATTTACCAGTGCAAAAAATTGATTCAAATCTTATTCCTTTATCATCGTCATCGTTAGTTATCGATCATTTACTTCATTTTTTTCTGTTGTTCTATTCAATCGATTCTTGAGTTCAGCAACAGCCTTTCTTATAACGAATATCTTTTTTGCTATTGTTAACCGTTCATATTTTTAAGGTATCAATGTAAGTACTTAAACATATAAAACATAGAGAGCTACAACAGTTTATTTGTTAAGATTCTGTACATACAGTAATCTAGATATTCATTCGACTGCTTTTGTTTTATGCTGCCGTTTATAGATCTTGTAACGCCGCCGATCCAAAGTATCCATTTAAAAATAGACTCTTAGTAAATGACCAGGCCACTCCTATGATTGCCGCTTTAAAAAAGAAGAATCAAACACAATCTCAATATCAGCAAGCATATAAAAAGTCATACACAACTGATAATTATTGTTAGCTTAAACTTTTGCATTCATTTACTTAGTATTTCAACATTTGTTTATTTGTTTGCTCATATTATTACACAGTTGAGAATATGTAGATAGAATGAATTTTAAACGGATACATTTTACTACTGTGTAAAAGGTGTGTTCGTAGGCGTTAACAGTTTCTGAGTGGAGGTTTGTAAAATATGATATTTACCAGTAGCTAGAAGTATTTAATATAGATATAAATATATTTTATGGTAGTATACACACAAGAAAGAAGACAGATGCCGATGAATGATGGCAAATAAATAAAATGTCTAATTAGTAAATTTTATTGGTTTAAATATATCGAACATTTAGCAGTAGCATGTGTAATGCAAAACAACACAGGCAGTGATTTACCTAACTGTTTAAGCATATTTTTAAACTAATTTGGGGTTTGTATAACAAGGCTACATTGTGGTCTTGTCACAGCAAAGCACACAGTTTTATTGGAAATTTTTCTGAAAGGACCATGTGCCCATGTAATGTAATAGAATCCATTAAGATGGAAATGAGAATGACACGGGCGTAGATGCATTGTAAAAATTGAGTCAAGCCAAAAAAAAAAGAAAATAAATAAAAAATGAAAGGAGTTTGGTGTGATAATGTGAATGTAAGTAAACAAGAAAAAAATCTGTCAAGTCTCACTGATTTGAGCATGCAATGACATTGCATTTTGCAAAAAAAATCAAAGCTTTATGTCTGCGTGCTACTGTGTGACGACGGCGCAATGTACACTACAAAAAGCCGATACATGTATAAAACATATTACACGGATCGTTCTTCTGTTAAAGATTTTTACTTTTGCAGATATTTATTTTCTGATACGAAATGAATGACACACGAGAGATTTTGAGCTGATGAATAGGAGGTAAAGCTTGTGATAGTGAATTGAATTTTAAATCAAAAGAAGAAGACAAGAATGAATGTAAAAAAATGTGTTGAAAGTTATTTCACTTTTTTGCATTGTTTAGTATAGCTATGTATAGAAAAAAAACAGTGTATGTGATTAAATGAAATGCATGCATAAAACGGAGAAAAACGCATTCTCCACAGACACATGTGAAAAAAGGGAAACCACCATTACCAAGTTAAATGCTTTTTGTAATGTTGCAGCTTTTACATGGAAATTTGGATAGTTTTTAGTGTTAAAATGTTGTTTTAATATGAAAGGGATAAAATAAACGAGTGATTGTAATTTTTATGCCACTTATAAATGAAAGCCGCGTGTGTATATGGATGGGTATGTAATTGACTGGATAAAGGAGTAATACACTGTATGAAAATGAAATTGGTTTGAAGTGGTCGTGGTTTTGGAATCGTGTGGTCAGCTAATAATCATAAAATTATGTGTATGCATGCAATGGGACGTGACGCAAAGCCAGATTTTTAAGTGTGCAGAGTGACTATGTGCGATTTTAGATGATAAAAGGATTCGAGAATTGGAAAATCATTTTGTGAAAAGCTGTATTTCTGCTAGTTATGTTGGGACCCGTTCCTGGAAGTCATTAGCTTTATATACATATATGAAGACAAGTTATTATAGGATTGGAAATACTGATGATGGGTTACACCATGTCAGAGGTTGTGTTTCTACAATCTTTGTTATCCAACCTAATACATCTATGGCTTTAATAGAAAGTGTACAGCAGTTCATATATTAGTACTGCACGAATAAACTTTGAGTTCGTCTGTTGAGGCAATTCACGACTAGCAAATACAAAAGCCTGTAATAATACCTAATTGCTTTTCACGTTATACTTCTGTCATGTTTCTACGTAGGTATCATCGTCATCATCTCATCTCCTGGAATGATTTACGTAATTTGGTTATTATGCTAATGTCAAAATGTCGATGGCAAGGTTGCGGATCTAGAGTCTAGAAGAATGCTTGTAATCCAACAAGCCATTTCCTGTTACACTTGAATTAACATAGGATATAATTGGAAATCCATTGAGGGATATTACTTTGTACGTATGTTGTATGAAAACATCGCAAAATAAAGTCCGGAGGCGGTTTCCATCTCTGTGCTCGTCAATCAATCAAAACTTGTGTTGTATGATATAATAAGGATGCGACGAGCAGAGCAACGGTTGAATAACCTTGACAAGGAAAGACATTTATGTCTAACCTCATTTTACTGCTTAATTAAGAATTGTAAATTAAGCAAAATTTACCTTTATTGAGATGAGGAAACTCGATCACCACGTGTTATTCTAATGGGCAATGTATGTACCTATGTTACAAGATACAAATACGGCCACATATTATGTTTTGGGATAGGATTGAATATGCAAGATTTTTTATGATGCGGATTAAGCTTTATAATAAAAGCATCAATATTTGCTTGAGTATGCACACGGAAAATTATGGTATTGCCGGAAACAGCCTGCTATATTAAGTTTTGAATAAAGCTTGATAAAAGCAATAAAAATTGTTGATTCCACAATTTGTCGGTTTAATTTTAAATGATAAATTCATATATTTTATAAATAGACCGTAGCAGAGATGATAATCCTTACATGGAAATCAAAACCAAAACGTTTGTTTTTGCAAAAAGATCAGTCCAGGCCAATATTCAACCTTTAGCCTTTCTGGTACTGATACTGGAAATAAAACTGATTTCGGTGAAAGAAACGAATCGTGTTCTCAGTATTTCATAATATCAAGTAAACAGAGTCCATATTTACATACGATTGAACATGTAATGCGATACGCGAGCGCAAGTACATCAAACCTATGCAGTTTTAATAGTAATCAGTATTTAGTTGTTTACTCAACTCGTTAAATACGATACGGTTTTAGAAAAAAGTGAAATACAATATTTAAATTTGTGTAAGATAAGTTGCTATCATCAAAGTGACATGGCATATGACATGAACATGACAGCTTTGCATCTTTGAACAACCAATTATCAATTCATTCAATGTATTTTTAATAAAATGCATTTTAGTAGCATTTGCGTGCTCAGAGTAAAACACATTAAGCATTTAGGGGTATTGAAACTTTGACCCATATATAAAGAAATTTTATATGCATAATTTTCATGTTCCCAAAATTACACATGATTGGCATTTGTGTAGATAATATGGATTTCATTGCAAGTTTCATCGTAAGCCAAGTATATATAGTATCGTTTAGCACAGTACTTTAGCAGGCAAAAGGAAACTTGAACGAAAAACTCAACTGAACAGAAGCGATAAGCTAAAATCTCAATTTAAATATTCTTCCTACCTTCTCTGTGGAAAAATAAATTTAAGGCAAACTTTATAATAAAGATCGCCTTCATTTGTAACGAAAGATATAAAGGGATTCCTAAAATTCATCATGCTCTTACTTAATTTAAATAGGAAAAGAATTTCATCAAGTATACAAAATTTAACGCATACACATATAAACTTAACTTCTACTTCTTGTTGGTAAAATTAAGTATTAACCTAGCATGGCTAATTTTTCATCACATAACAGGAAAACAGCTACTTTAGGACATGAGAGAATAATGATGTGCTCATTGTTACTGAATAAATTTTTACTGTTTGTTGTGTGTGTCAATGCTTTAAAGTACAAAAGTTATGTAAAAATTATGGTAAATTCACGTGTTTTTAAACTAGATTGCTTTTTTACCATTCTGAATCGCGTGGAATGCATGCACTTTGTATGGATATAACATATAACAAAACTACGTGATAAAGGATACTTCTCGTTTAGCATTTAACAGCATCATCATTGTTAAAATTTTCTAAACATTGTAAATTTTGTGTTACCTAATGTCATCGTCATTCCAATTCATATCTCACATGCACGTCTATATATGCACAAAAAGCATTGCAGATTGCAGTAGGCAGGAGTGCATATAAGTACGTACAAGAGTAAAAAAGAAGTTACGTATGGAAATGAACAGGGTAAACAGAGAACAACCTCATTTGGATGACATGCTGCAATGGTTTTATAGGTAGGTAGGTAGGTGCTAAGTTATTCAGGAAGGAACTTCACTTTTTCTGTACCGTATATACTGTATAAGCATATTACAATGTATACATTACTTATTGCATGGTTTGATCAGTATCACAATCACAACATAGAACAAAAATCAGTCAAGTATGGACTAAAAGCGGACTAAAACTCTGATGAACATATTATATACAAAAGTGCGTGTGTGTGTGTTCCTATGCAGTAGTAAAAAATTGGATGAAATGCAACAGATAAGTATTCACAGATAAGCAATACATTCTTGTAGTAATATAAGTGCATCTAGGTATTTTAAATGTTTACACGTTAAAAACAATGTATTATCTTAATTAAGGATCAAAAGCAATAAAATGCAATGTGTTTCTTTACGGTAACTAAAAGCACACGTATGGAGCGATGATGATTATGATGGAAGTTCACGCATTTGTAATGAATTATTCGCTAATTCATTAAATAAACCTAAGTTTATTTTCTGGCTGAATGAGTTTTGCGTAAGCCCCCTCCTTTGCATAAAAAAGCACGTAGGTATAAATCCTAAGCTTAGGATGGTGTAAATTATTATGTGATTTGATTTGTGTGCTAATGATCTAATGTCCTTGTACGGGAAGCAGTTATGCGTAAATATTGAAAAACAAAAGGTGATTAGTAAATATTATGAGATACGCATGAATGTGTTAATATAAATCATCACATTAATCTTCAAGACTTATTATCTGATTAGCGCGGTCAGCTTCACAAAACATACAAACACACTTTTTATTTAGGCTGGATATTTGGATAAAGATATTATAAACAATTTAATGATCCCGCGTGATGGCCTGTGATACGCAATGATATTAAATAATTTTACATTTAATAATACCTTAAAATTGTTCAATAACCACAAAGTTCTGCTTTTGGGTGGAGTTGCTCCAGCTGCCGTAACAGAACAATAAAATGCCTTTTTGTTTTGAATAAGACAACAACAAATGTTCAAATTTATACAAAAAACACTCCATGTGAGACGAAGCTGTTGGCACACGTGTGAAAAGCTTTGTATTCCTTTTAGACAATTTTTCTAATTTTTTCTCCATTAAAAATATGTCAACTTTTATCAGATGCTTCATAAGTGCAAAAATGTAAACGAATTTTTACAACGTGGCATAAAAA
>JAHZNG010003047.1:0-14923 GCA_027744375.1 Orchesellides sinensis
ATTTGCATCTGCATTTCGTAACAAATCTTTGAAATTAAACCTTTTGGGGACCTAATCTCAACGTTTTACATTTTTGGTAAGTTTTTACGTTGTCTTACGCAAATGTAGCGTAAGGAAACATCTTCTTTGGTAGTATTGTGTTTCAACCAAGATAAAATTATAGAATAAGATGAATTTCCGGTTTGAAAACAGGTGGTATTTGATTTGTACTGAATTTGGGAAACATAATTGTGCATGTATTTTAAAGTGGGGAAGGAAGGTAAGTAAGTTGACTTTATGGAAAAAATTTATAAAATTGGAATGGTGATTAAATATTTTGCGTTTTGTTTTGTTTTGAAGACGGTGCAAATCGGAAGGAATTAGGATGTAACAATGTTGCCAGAAGAGGAAGTAAGTGGGATAAGGAATTTTAAGTCACCTGGAGGTTGTTCGGAGTATGTTATTTACTGTCCAAGTCAGCTGACGTCGTCGTCATCTGCAAGTTCAACGGACATGCGGTTGAAGAAAAAGGTGAGGGTTAGTGCTGCTGCTTTAGCTGTTGACGGAGGAAGCAAGCCCCTAAAGCTTGAGCAGGAGGAGGAGGTGACACCGAAGAGTGAGAAGAATGAGGAAGATGACAAGTCGTGGAAAGATGATGGTGACTCTTCGTGCGGTGGAGAGGTGTTTGTGTGTTTGAAGGATTGGAGTAGGAGGAAGGCAGAATTGGAGGAGTCTTGGTGGATTTGGAATCAACAGGTAGATTTAATGGACCGATTTGAAAGGATTGTTGCTGTTGCAGAGCTCGCTGAAGGTTTAAAGAAATTTTGTATGATTAATTAAAATATTAGGTTTTTTTGGAATATTGTTTTTTTATTTGATTACAGATTGTCTGAAAACCACAACGATAAGAGATTTACCTGAAACTTGTCCAGTTAGTCCAGGAGAAGTTGACTCGGGTGATATTACGTTTATCAAGAGCCCATCGGAGTTCTATATGGTGTTGAAAAGAATGGACTACAGTTTGGATAATGTGGAATGGACAAAATTTTTCCCAAGTACGGGGTTAAACTGGTTTTCTAGCTGTATTATGTGTCTGATAGTAATATGCAGTTGATTGATGGGTTTCGTTTTGTTACAAAAAAATTCAGGATTTCATTCAGGTCCGGAAGCCCGTCGTGGAATGTATGGACTACTTACGCTATTTTACAAAGTAGCACCGATAGTGGGGCTTGAACTCAGGCAGGTTCAGTTCAAACCTGAGAAGGACGATTTAGTTTCTGTGAAAGTTATCCGTCACATTCAGAGCAATGAGAATCTACGTAATGAATATGATTCAGACGACAACATAAAGTTTCAAATACGACGAGGACTGGTTCGTAAAGTTTGTGAAGTTAGCCCGAATGAGTTGGAGTATACTGTGTACTTGCTGGATTATGGATTTGAGATTGTTGTATCAGGGAACTTTCTGTATCCGTTGTTCAAACCTTTTAACTGCATTGCACCTCTGGTTAGCTGCCTGTTCATTTCTTAAATAAATAAATTTCTTACTTAAATAAATTCATAAAGTTGATGTGAATTTGTATTATAATGTGACCTATAATTGTAATTTTTTATAGGCTGTAAAATGCGCCTTGCATGGGATTTCACCCGTTGGAGAATATTGGGACAAGACATCAATTCTATATTTTTCACAAATTATAGAAAAACATCGCAAGGCTCTATTTTCAGTGCAGTTTTACTCAGTGTACGTGGCTACTGTTTTCTAAATAGTTAACTTACACATAGATTTCTCTGCTATACTTGAATTTATTTTACATTTTATTATTTCCTTACAGAGTTGAGCCGTTTAGTTTCCTTAAACTATCGAGCATTGTCAATTTACAAGCTCATGCGGTTCATCCGAAGATCGGCTACTTAAAGCTAAGAATAAATTTCTCTACCAACTTGATTAAGGGAGGATTTGGCATTCCGTGGAACCTTACTCCATCTCGGCCTAAGATAATGGCAGGCACTGAAATTCCAACGACCCACAATCCTCCTGGATATACTTCAAAAAACTTTCGATTTACTCTAACCCCGAGAAATGCTATGTTGCTAACTAGCTTTTTTCCTAGTGTAGTTTATCCCATGTTGCCTTCTGTTTTGAAAAGGGAACTTGACAGACTTTTTCGGTTACGGGGTCGTGAATTATATGATGTTCGTGGAATGCACAATCAATTACTGCTGTTTCTTAAAGACCCAGGTTTTCATTTACAAAAGCCAGCTGTAATTGCTTCTTTTCCTTGGGAGAATGAAACAGACGAGGAAGCTGAAGACAATCTGAGTTTGACTCAGCTAAACTATGATTCTGTTGTAGCATAATTTTATTATGATATCATTAGTTTCTCTAGAAAGTTTAATAGTGCTGATATTGACACTTAGAAAACTATTTTTTGTGCTTTTAAAATATTATAAATAAGAGCAGGTTATCTCCTTCCGCATATGTAAAATTCTTTTACTTTAAACTTTTTTCCGATGGAGTTATTTAGTTACATGACACTGGTATTTTGTACATGTGAGTAATGTCACTTTGGTACAAAAATGCTGAAGTGACCGTGACCACTGTGGCTAAGGCTTTGTTCAGCTTCAATTTCAATGTTTACGTTTAGGAATCCATAGAGTTCTACTGCCGTTCAAAAAACAGGCGCAATCTCGCAGCAGCTAGTCAGTATATTTACGTGAGAGAACCACACGTTGTTGTGTTGTTACATTCACAATGAACATTGTTTCTGTATTTTATAATATTATCATTAATCAACAATCAAATATAGTTTTACAAGTTGATCAAATTAAGCATTAAAGGAGTTAGAACTTTATAAAACTTATTATATTTGTTTATGTGTTAATTTTTTATTTTAAGTTGTTAATAGCTTAAATCATCCCATGTGGCCTCTAGGATGTTATATGCAGCACAAGAAAATATTGAGGGTAATTAGGGTTTTTATTACTAATATTTAAAGCTATTTAAATTGAATGGAAATGTTTGCATTTTTAAAGATTTGTCTTTTGATTTCATTGGCTTCAGGGGGATCTGTCTGTGATTTAGGTAGTGGGTGTGGGATTCTTACGATTGGATCCATTCTGGTGGGCGCTGAGTATGCTTGTGGGATTGAATTTGACCAGGACGCTATAGACATCGCTTTAAGAAACTGTGGAGAGTTTTTTGATGAAGAGGACGAAGTTGCTCCTTTGGATTTTATTAATGGAAAGTTAAACTTGTCTGCTAAAGAAGATGACAATGGAGACTGCTGCGAAAGATTTAACTCTACTTTTGACGTTGTAAAAAATATTACACATATTGTGCTGAACTATGGCTATCTTTTTCGGAATTATGTAATATAAATGTTATAATAAATATATTTTTGACATACGTTTAGGTTATCATGAACCCTCCATTTGGCACTAAAAATAATGCTGGAATCGACTACGCCTTCCTTCACAGAGGATTGAAATTAATTCGACCAGGTGGGCATGTCTATAGTCTTCATAAAACCTCAACCCGAGAGTTCTTTAAAAAGAAATTGGGAAAATCTGAGGAAGAATTCGGAGTAAAAGTAAATGGAGAAGTACTGGCGGAAGTTAGATATGAGTTACCAAAAACTTACAAATTTCACAAAGAAAAGACTTTAGATATTGCAGTTGACTTCTGGTGTTTCAAAAAAAGCTAGGCTTATGATAGTTGGATAAATTATTGTTAAATATTTTAAAACGTCAATGATATATTTTTATTATACAAAATTGTGAAATGGTTCTTATATTATTTCATTGAAATTACTAGGTATCTATACTCTACTTTCATTCAAGGTATCTATACGGTAAAACGTAGATTTTCAAAATACAATATGCATTCAAATTAAAAATTATGATGGAGTTTTTTCCAAGATGAAATTATTACGTTTCCTTCCATTGTTGATTGTTATGTTGGGTCGGGTTCGGAGTTTCATTGCTTTATTTGTGACATGAAAATGTAATATGCAACTTAAATAAAATAAAATCGGTAACAAAATTAAATCGCAAAACATTTTTTAACGTTTGTGAAACTTTTCTTTATTTCCAGTTTTCAAACATATTCAGTCTTTTATCATCAGTTTTCAGTAACAAGTATGTAATGTGCTAGTTGTGTTGTACAAAAAACGCTTAAGTTTATAGTTATGCTTTCGTAAGATCGACATGAAACAAATGTAATTATTTTTGTGATGTATACAAAAGTTGGTCATGACATAACATTTGAACTGGAAAATTGTCATGTAAAACGAACAGTTCAATTTCAGGCACTAAACTGATGATGATTGATGTTTTTTAATTGGCGCATTCTGCAAACTGCATTTTAAGTATTTATAAGTATTATGCATTATTACAGGATCTACTCTCCTACATACAACAAAACTACTTTCACCACTAGCATTTTTACGACTATGAAGATCTACAAGGGAATGGCAACTTAATAATATATCAGTTTAAACTGCAAACAAATGGTATTATCATTTGATGGATATACATAAATACATACCTCCGTAATAAATGTATGTACACGGGTAATTGAGAGAAATATTCGTAATGTAAATAATATTGTAACAAGTATTAACAATTTCTCCTGAAAATTCAAATAACGAATTATTACTAGTAACGTAAGAACATTTTGTATGTACAAAAACAACCGGGAAAACTCGTGTATTATAGTGCATTCAGATTAATAAATTCGTAAGTTTTTGACAACTACAAATAACTACATAAGTCTCAAGGAAAATTAAAAAGCTCTCATACATCACATCAACTAAAAGTTGATGTGCTAAAGTATTCCAACATACGCTCATTCCAGATTCTATATATTGCATACAATACTATAATATGTATGTATATTGCATAGACAATCATTTTTAGGTTTTATACATAAATAACATGTTTCCACTTATTAAGTCTTAATTACATCGATATTTTCGAGCTTCGATAAATTACATTAACCGACATGGCCGGAATGATTGCTAAGATTAAGTTTAGACTGCTTGGTTGTAATGTTAACAGTTTAATTAACAAACACGTGTAGTAAGTATTGTACTAAGTATAAGACTTCGTTGACAAGTTTAAAGACGGGACAATAAGACCATGTCAATTAGAGCTGTATCAAAAGAGTTTTAGGAACAAAATGAAATCGATAGTATGTAATAGTCAAATAATGTAGAAAATTCGTGATACACTGTACATCAAAATGATTGATTTTATGCTGGACTAAACTAAAGTCGTTTGTATTGCTTTTTTTAGTCATTTTGAGCAAGGATTTCTGAATTTTCACCCTCTTCCCTTTCCTCATGTCCATGCCCATTTACTAGAACTGTAGTAGACTCTGTGGGAGTGGTAGTAGTAACAGCAACGTTGTCAGCCTTGTTTACCACGTTATCTTCATTACCAACAACGGTGATGTTCTCATTGTCATCATCAATATTCTCCTCCCCTAAGTCAGAGTCGGTCTCAATAACGTTGTCAACTTCAACGTCTGCTTCATCATCACTGTCAAGAATATCCTCGTCATCGTCATGATGAGATTGATAATCACTGTGACTTCCTCGATGAGGATCGTAGCCATTATTGGCTAGCTTGTCATTGACAAGAATTTCTTCAGACGTCTCAGCAGATTCAGCTTTGGCCGATGTTGGAGGCTCTGGGAAAAATTTGCCAATTATTGGGAGCTTTCGGAGTAACTTAAAGATTTTTGACTTTCCAGTGAGTACAAGGTATGCTTGAGTAGTGGTAAAGTAGCCGAGCATGCCAATGAGGACGGCAGTTAGTGTGACGAATCCAACGACCAAAATTACCCCACCAAAGATCACAGTTGCCACAGTCAGAAGGGTTCCTGTTGAACAAATTAAAGAGGGTTTCATTTTACAAAGGGAATTTTTATTAACACAAGAAATTAGTTAGAAACATCTCTGTTAGAAGAAAGCAGCGTAATAAGCATATTAATGCAAAGCATTCCTTAAAAAGCTATATGCTTCATTTGTCCTCTCACTTTTTACGATGATGGTTAAAAGATATCACCAAGCAGGAAAAATAACATTTCTCCCACGCTTTCCTGTGAATTCATTCCTAAAATCTCTCAATCATGCAGTCTAGGTACTTCCTAACACTAAATTAAAATCGTGCAAAGATTAAAAATGGAAGAAGAGGAAAACATGAGAAAATTGTACGAAAAACGGATAAGGATAATAAGGAACGTTTGCAAACAGCGTTTGACGAGTAAATTGTAAATGCCAAGACATTTGAAAACATTAGCTTAATACACATACATAGCTAATGCTATGCTACCAGCTTTTATTTAATGTTTTCACATACAAGATTTTCTCATCTTGTCTTATAAGCGTATATAACTTTGAGATAAATGTCGATTGAAAACAATTTGATGAGTAGTTTCATCAAATAAACAATTTTTTGTCGGTTGCCTTTTGCTTCGCTTGTGTGCGATAATCACGAGATAAGTGATGTGGCAGAACTTGAAGAGTTATGAATGTTTGTCCTTCAAATCCTTATCCCGGTTAAAAAACCAATAACAAAAATAACAATTATTTCTTATAATTTCTGGCTATGTGCATATACCGATATGATCTATAAATTGTTGCATGTAATGTTTATTCATAACTTTGTGTGCTTCTGATGAGCTTTGTTTACAGGAACTCTACCCATTCAAAATTGTAATTATCANCAATTATTTCTTATAATTTCTGGCTATGTGCATATACCGATATGATCTATAAATTGTTGCATGTAATGTTTATTCATAACTTTGTGTGCTTCTGATGAGCTTTGTTTACAGGAACTCTACCCATTCAAAATTGTAATTATCAATTATCATCATTCATTCAAGATTTTACAAGATGAGCACGAGCAGATTGGATTGGAATTGGAGGGTATTGGAAAACAACTTTGACAAGCGAATTCCGATAAAACACATAATTTACATATGATGTGAACCTTGTCGAATAAAATGTCCTATTATCAATACACATGCATACAAATAACGCAAAAACATTAATATGCACAAAGACCAGTGTACTTCTGCAAAATTGGACTTTGACCAATCTAATTTTGAGATAATTAAGTAAGTAGTGCCATCGGAAAAAACTCAGTTCTTTCATCACAAAAATTCGCAAAATCCAAATCCAAATATACTAAAAGAAAAAAAGTACGCAAAAAAATTCTCAGAGATTTGCAAGCTCCGGCTTGCCCTTGTGATATTTTTAGAATTTACTGTCTTTATCGTAAACGCTGATATCTCTCACCTTCCTTACACATGCTCAATTAGGAAGGAATGATAAGGGGTTTCTCTTTTAGTTAGTGTTTCATATTAAAACCAATATGAACCAATCAAGCGGGTCAAACTGACAACGAACTTTATGATTAAACCTTTGAATTTCAGAATTTAGCAGAAGTCATTTGATAAGAAAAAATAAAATAAATGTAGGTATGAGATAAGAAAAACGTAACAGAAAGCTGTCGGTTTCCTTAAACGAAGTAATTTGTAGTGATGTCGTTACACACGATGATGACACAAATCAATAATTTAAATTTAATCCATATAAACACAAGTAATTAGTGATATGCATGTGAATGTAATTATTACGGTCAAATTCCAATAATCTATGACATTCACTCTGTGAACATTCGTATAAAAAATGGAGATCACGTTGTGGACATCATAGCATAGTTTAATTCTGCATATAAGGATATGATATATGTATGCATAAATTCCACATAAAATGTATTTTTAACAACATTAGTTAGTATTATGTTTCTTATTGGTTTCCAATAATCAAGAGGACAAAGTCTACCGGAGCTTGATACCAGTGGTTAGGGAAATGAGGTCAACCGAGCCTATAAAATAATGCAATGAAGCAATATATACGGTGGAGGGATATGGAGGTAATATCTAGGGGGATACATTGCTTCCATATTCCAAATGGCAACAATGTCATAGTCATGATGTCCATCATTCATGAATTAATTTCCGACATTTGTTTTTAATACTAATTATATCTCCATACATCTGTCATCAACTCATCACTTAAGGTTGTTTTTTGAATACTACTATCGTCATCTCTCAGATCACCATTTTAATGACAATAACGACCTTTAACCGTGATACTGTCGGATTTTACGGGAAAAGTTGCATCAGGATTTTTTGTTGGAGAAAAACAAAAACCTCAATAAAAATGTCGACCATCAACCTTTGACTGATACTCAACTATGATTTATTTACTAAGTTGACGCGTGCGTGTCATGGGATGGGATGGGTAACTTCAAGCAAAATGCCAGTTTTATAACTGGCAAAAAATTAGATGATAATGATAAAATATGACCAAAATAACTTGATCCGTGACAAAAAAAACTGTGTACGAAATCAGTCAATAGTGGATAGTAGACTATATCCATTGTGGATTAGTACATTATATAACGGTGTACCGAACGCTTTATAAAAACATTTGTTCTCATCGTATTGTCAAAATCATGCAGTGTCAGCATGTATCACGTCCGTATCCGGAGTTGGACTTTAAACTTTACAAGCTTTGATCGAGTGTACTGTGTACCAATAAAAAAAAGTCTTGATAAACTATGTCAATTGTATGCGAAATTCGAGCAATAGGTATTTATATGCAGTTTATGTGTAAAACAACATTTTTCTAGTGACAAAGCCTTTGTCTGAAAATGCTCTTCATACGTGATGTGATATTATTCACGTTGACCTTTGTAACTTCAACTGGAATTTTCTGTTTACATCAAAGTAATTAAAGAAGTAAATATATGCATTTTCCCCAATACAAACATAGTTATAATCAACCACATTTCGCCGCTTGTTTTTTTGCCATTCTTTGCCATTCACAGTTTGCATATTATCGAGTTTGTGTGTTATTATTTTCAGTTGTTACGTTGTTAGTTGTTGTGTTGCATGTACATCATTCAATAACTAAAAGTCATATTTAATACACGCGTTTCTCCTACGTCACCGCATGATTCTTCTTTAAATGACAAAATACACCATGTGAGAAAGACGCTAAGTCAAAGATTATAGGTAAAAATTGTAATTGTAACACGTATGGAGAGTTTGTTGGACATCGGACGCAAAAGTCGACCTTTGCATTTCCTTATTTGAGAAGCTAGTAACTTCAACCCTGATAAACCTTGGCTCTTTCCTTTTTATTAATGCAGGGAGATAGTTGACCTATATATTTTCTTATTAACACTATCTTACTATATTGTGTAAATAGGTATATGATCATTAAATCTGCCGGTTCAGTTACATGCAATGTGTAATGCACATGTCTTGTCACACCGGCAATTTAATGTGCTATTGCTCAAGAGCACATTGACATAAAATGCCATGCTAGCAATGCATGATTCTCCAGTCCACAGTCCAAGTCCATTTTGTTTTGATATGATATATATTTTTTTCCATGTATGGGCAACGTGACGATAAAAGCGTAAGCGACGACATATGTCAATGTAATGTACTATGTAATACTAATTCTAACCTTGTGTCATTATGATGCTCATTATATATACTAAATTAGATTATTTTGGAATAATGATAAGACATAAAACGTAAATGAAACGAAGGATGCGATCTTTATATGTGTACATTAGCACAATCTGGGAAAAAATTGTCTCAGGGCCGGACTTTACTGGATTAAATTACTTTGAAAGTTCGTTTCATCACGCCGTTCTCATGCAGTGAGCGTTCTCGTCTTTAAAGTAGTTTCTTCATAATGCATTGAAGAATGAATAAATTACCGAGACATTTAAGGAATGTATTAAAAGTATCATCGAGTCGCAAAATTTAAATGACTCATACAGTCTCGAACAAGACGCCAAAATTGAGTTAGCCAAGAAAACATTTTTTGCTGAATATTGTCTACTTGTCTAGCAACTTATCACAAAAAACAAAGCACCAACCAAAATTTGTATTCTGTTCTAGACTGACTCAATACAAGACGCGGTTTTAGGTATTATAGTTTTTTATCTAATTAAAACTGCTTCAATTTTATTAAGAGATCAGCAACGAGACCGCATGGCACTCACGTGCTTTCTCCTTTCTGATTTTTATATAAAAAACCGGCCTTTGATCTCAAATATCTTCCAACTGTAATCTTCAGGCGCTATTACCTTAAATCTCAGCATTTTACTAAAGGCATTTATGCATACAAATCTTATAAGAGTCTAAAAGTGACTTATGATGCAACTACAGTCCAAAAAGTAAAAAACGTTTACAGTTTACATGATGAAATAATCTGACGAGGAAAGGCTACCGATTATAACTATGTCAATTACATGACATCTAAATATCCATACAACTACAACTTACCAACAATTTGCCGTTAGGTGTAGTTATAAAAGCTTACATAATTATGCTTATGTGTGGAGCTCCGTTTATCTATGCAGATACCGGTGAGGTGCAGGCATGCTAAAAAGGTAAATTTATATGTAACATTTTGTTACAGTAAGGATTTTGTTAGGACAGAAAAAAATTATGGAAAACTACCGGAGAGAAATGAAGTAGGCAAAACTATGCTAGGAAATATTGGTTAATTAAAAGACGTAAACACGAAGGAGTTATTTTTGTCGTTTGTACATATTTTAATTAATGCCTTGTAGAGTTATTGCTTCAGTAAAGCTAATAAACGGTAAAGCTGAGATAAGCGTTCACACGTCTTTATAGATTGAACTGTATCGTTAAAAGAGGTAATAAAGGATTTGATCAAGTATAAACAAAAATATTGAATATCCTGAACGCACTTAGGTATGCGTACCCCATAAAGACTTTACATATAACAAAAGGGGTTACTGAGTTTGTACATTACGCTAAATACAACACTAACTTCATGTTAAAGATAAGAAAACAACTCAGCGCAGCGGAAGCATTTTTTCAATCGAGAGCACAAAGCTGCATCATATACCTACTTAATCAAGCGATGCAAAGTGATGATAAGAAGCTATAAATCTTTCTGCAAAGTCAGTAATTGAAATAATGAACATTACCTTCAACAAACAAGAACCCAAGAAATGAGACGAGAATAGTAGCCACAGCGAACACAAGGAACAATAAAACTGGAGCTGATGAGGTGAGGCAAAGGGCGAGGAGGATCAGGGCCGACACTGGATTCTCTCGAGCATACTCCCGACCAAACTCCATCAACTGAGTAATAATCCGTGGGACACGAATGCTTGTTACTTTATCACCTAAAATTTTCATTAAAAAAAGAGTTCAACTTCCTGTGTCTTATTTCTGAGCACCTGCCAAAACATTCAACACCTACATAGTATGAACTTAAAACGTGATTTAAATTAGATCACATTAATAATTGATTTATATATGTTTCTTACCAAGCCATTGGATACGATCCCTCATTTCCTTCTCAAAAGCTGCTGTCTCCCAACTAAGCTCATTTAATGAGTTGATGTTTGAGCCTGAAAATAAGGACATCATAGGTGTTAAAATCGTTGCCATTGTGTTCAAGCTTATTTTTCGAATACGCTAGTAAAAATCCTAAAAAAAGGTAACACGTTTCACTCCACAAACAACAGTTAGCTCCGCATTTGCAAACTTTTCTGGACACACTAACAACTTTTTGAAGGAATTGATCGGTTGTTGTATTGGAATGGTTATGTACACAAAGGAAGGAAGCCAGTAACATAAAATATGAAGAGCATATAGTTTCCTTATCGGTTAACCATACTCCAAAACTAGTATAGAGAATCTAGGCATATCCATGTAAAATGTAGATCTGAATGTACCCATCCATCACAAAACACGATTATCTAAGTTTTTTTTAGGATGTTGAAGATTTATCACCTTACCACTTCATACAGCTCTTATTAGGAATCATGACTATGGGATTATAGTATAAATTGCTATAATAAGTATGTGTAAATTAGGGTGATGCTGTAGTCTTCCATGTAAAAATTGTGTGTACAGTTTGGCTCTGATTTGAAGATGATAAAGTGTACCCATGCGTGTATTTGGTTTTTATTTTTTGTTTCTTGCATGCATGCCTATATGTATATCTCTTGTGCAAAAATGTGTAGTAATCCTTAATCGAATAAAATACGGACTATCCAGATCTATCTGCATCCTCATGTATGTACCTACTGACTTCAACTCCACATGACATAACGCAAGCAGAATTTTTTACCCGTCCATCTTTGACATTCCGTGACCTTTACTATACTTGCTTACAAACAAGTAGTTATAGTACGTAGTAGTTCAAAGAGATGGTATGTTGATAATATTATTAATGGCAGAACATTATTAATATTATTATTGTTTTGTTTATTGCCCCATTAACGTACCCCTATTTCTTTGTTGATGCAACAATATAGTATCATGTGTAAGTATATGCCACGCATGTATTAATTCAGAGTTTCCATTTCCACGTTTCGAAACTGTTGGATACTTTCCATCAATCTTGTTGTCCAGAATGCTAAATAAGGTTGAAAAACTGCGATGTTGATAAACATCGAGGGATTGGCTAACCTGACTGTGACGTTAAAGGTTACGGAATGGAACTTCCAATCGAGCACGAGATCTTGACAATGCAATGGAATGACAGTGTGGTACAAGCCTTATTTTTATTTAACATTGGCTAAATGTGAGCGTGCTTGTAAACATGCTCAAAAACAACTTCATTGGTTTAAGTTTCATCATTACAATATCTTAAACACTACAGGTAAATGCAAAATAATTTGCAAAATCAATTCGTTTTTGCATAAAACCTAATACAACCAAAAGTAAAGCCTTTGTAAACTCACAAGTAAACTATAATGACGATATGATTCATCTAATTGAAGTATGCGTCAGTGTAAATAATATTATGGTAATTTCCCTTACTGACCCCAAACGTCAATTTTTGACCTTCTGTGTATTATTATGGACCCCGTGAGAAAATTAGCAGATGATTGGCAGAGAGTGCGGTTAAGTTGTTTGAAAACATGAAATTGTGTAAGCCACGCAAATTCTTTTTAGGAATTTAAAGCGTAGTTTGATGCAACCAATAATAATATTCAATATTGGTCAACTGGTTTAGTGTGGTTATACCAAACCACGTACGTAGTTAATAGATAAATATAAGTTATAATAAGCGTTTAAAAGAACTATTGGATATTATGAAATGATAGAACTACCTATCGTGCGTAATGAAAATGAAAAGCAAATAGACACACTGTTTACTCTGCCACGAGTTTATATAGTTTCACATCCAAGAAATCCTGACCTAAGATTAGTAAATAACAAGATGATAGGCTGTCAAAAAACCCGAATAAAATGCCGTTCCAGGCAGTTCGTTGTTGTGAACACGAACTAGTATCGGTAGCAACTATAGATGAACAAAAATTTAAATTGTCATGAAGAAACAGATCCATCCCAGAATAGCTTCCATACACATATTTCATAATCAATCATGTTGATCATATATTTCGTAACCCCGCTGCCTAAATGTTTAAAAACTCTTCAATCTATCGATATACGGTATTACTACTATGGCACGTGACGAATGCAAGGTGGTTTCCTGTTCAAAGCAGGCAGACGGTGAAACATCTCTGCATGTGTAAGAGAAATAAATTATGTTTATTATTAACTTACATAATGTAGTATCACTCGTTCATAAGTTAACAATCAACGGAATACTATTCTAATACAGAATACCTAAAGATAAATCGCTTTCCCAAAAATGGCTATGCTTTCTCCATATCGCAAATCAAGATTTTCCAGGTTGGAAGCCTATCAAGAGAATGCACGTCTGCAACCATCATTTCACCAGAGACTCAATGTCTACAGGAGCGTTTGGAAGAAGAACATTTCACAAAGGGGCTTTCCCAACCATGATAAACGGAACAGATTTAAAGCAAAGTGTAATTTTAAAACACTCATAATATTAAATAGATTTTTGCGTGATGTAGCATATTAATATACACAATTTTTTGTTCAACAGATACTTGAGCGAATGCAGCCAACAGTAACTACTACATGTTGCCTCGATGGGAATGCTGACAAATCAAACCAAAGCAAGATAGTTAATTGCGGAAGTAGTCCCTCCAACGATGTTCTACACTTTTCTAGAAAATCAGATGGACATAACGGCGATTCAAATTACACCATTATTTCTGGGCTTAATTCCAAGATCATAGCTTTGCAAAATGAAGTTCAATCTCTCAAGTATGAGCTCAAGCTATATACGCAACGACAAAAGCGAGGAGAAGATTCTAGGAAGCGGAAGTCAGAGTCCATTCAGGAATTGCAGCAAGACCTGAAAAAGTTCAAATATAAGTATAAAACTTACGTCTCAGTCTCAACTCAAACCGAATTAGTTGAATGCACGTCGGTTTTAGAAAATATACTTAACGATATCTTGTCAAGAAGGAAGGGACAGCCGTATTCCGATTTACTACGCGAATTCGCTTTCACGATTCATTATTTTTCTCCTCGTGCTTACAACTATCTGAGATCGGTTTTTGAAGAAAAAATTCCTCATCCCTTAACATTTTCGGCTTGGACAAAAAGTGTTGTCACCTCACCGGGTATGTAAATATTCAGGCTAATATCAATAATCAGGAATTGTACACACCATATAATTAGGAATGCTCATTTATCTTCCAATTTACAGGATTAATTGCAGCTTCCCTCCATTATATTAAAATGGCAAATGGTGCCTCCCACTTCCCCGTATATTATGCACTTTCGTTCGATGAGATCGCCATAAGACACCAGCTCTTGTTCAATGGACAAAAGATGATCGGGACAGTTGATTATGCTGGAATTTCGAATTTAGAAACCGGCGGAGTTGCAACTTCGGCCTTGTTCTGTTTAGCCACGCAAGTAAATGGAGGCTCTGCTATACCAATATGTTACATTTTAACTAAAGGTTTG
>JAHZNG010003048.1:0-17895 GCA_027744375.1 Orchesellides sinensis
AATGGACGCTGGGAAAAAGCAAGTAAGTTTGGATTCTCATTTTCTCAATTTTGAGAAGTAAGCTTTGCCACTCAATACTTTGCTAAACCTGATCTGTACATATCGCAAACAAATGAATTCCAGATATATGCATTTTTACATTGCCGAGGAAATGTTACACAGTATAAATCAATTAAAGTTTCAGTCAGATCAGACTTTCAGACCGTCATCATATCTAAATGTCCCAATAAACTTTTCTCACTTAAAATTTCCCTGTTTATCACCCAAGCGTTCTCCATGTTTTCATTGTTGTGATTCTTTGGGTCGTTGTATTCATATAGTTTTTCTGGAAGATCGTGAGAAAAGATGCTGGATGTTATGAAGGGTACAAACAGTCCTTTATATCGAAATACCTACATACACATTTGCAACCCTACTTGTGTAATAGCCATTTGCATGTATTATAATTGTGTTATCAACATATTGTGGAAGCACATCTAGACAATAAATACATAAAGTACCATAATACCGAATATACATTCATGTTATTTTATTACCATCTTCTTTCATCCACGACACGATTGTTTGCCCCGACTTTGGTAAACATTTACTTTTATTTGCTTTCACTCTCAGATGAATTTTATGCTGAGCTGAGCACTTTGATTTTTCTCTTTTTTATTCAAATTATTTTTTCTGTGTCTCTCTTCCTCTTCTTTAAAATCCAACACATTCGCCATTTCCATTTCATCCTCTACTGCACAAGGATTTCCTTGTCACTAGAAATACAATGGAAAATAAGAGAAACTGTTTGGTCCAACAGCTACATTACACTTCTTTTACATTACAGTTTTACAGAAAAACTTATTTATGTATTTGTGTTTGCATAAATATAGCAAAAGAAATACCCGAAAATACAACGAATTATTTCGATTCCGTCATTTCATTATTGCAAACAACTTTGCAAAGACGCAAAAGAATAAACAAAATAAGGATCGACCAATATAATCTTCTGTTATGTATCTTCACAGAGAAAATCTTCATATGACAAAGCAAGCAAACACGACAAAATATTTCATCATCACATAAAAATAATGTTTATAGGATATGTCCCCAGAAAAAGAGAAGATCCAAGAAAACAATTCACTACTCATGCAAAAAACAGCAGCAGCATTTCTCAAGAACACCTCATCCACCACATTTCTCATGTTTTGTAGAGTAAAGCAAAGTTTATGTGGAGAAGTCAAGTATAAAAAAGTATATACATAAACAAACAATATTCTTTATAGATCAGTATTGTCTTGTATTGTTCTACGTATATTCGTATGCATATGTACGTGGTGGCAGCAAGGACAAGGAAAGGAATGTGGCTTTTGCTATTATTATTTCAATTCCTTCAGACCAAGAAATAGCATTCATTTTTTCCTGTTGAAAACAAGAAGAAGAAGAGAAATGTATACTCAAGAGAATGAAAACACACGGGTAAACATTATATACGGGCTCTGATGATGATGGTGGTGATGGGTGCGAAAAAGGCGAAAGAATTTCATGATGGTGATTGTGATAAGAAAAGCAGGCTCTTTCTGTAGTAGATCTAAACTCAGATAAAAAACTTTACACACGTACATTATATGCATGGATGAGTCTTCTATAGTTTTTGGACTAGATAAGATGATGGAAGGAACGGGTAAAAAAGTATGAAAGTACAACGTTTACAAAAGCAATAAAAACGAAAGGAGTAAAAGAAAGCGGGGATGACAAGAGCGAGCGAAAATATGCGCAGCGAAACTTGAAATAGGAAAGTTAGGAAATACGAATAAAAACAGACAAAGAGAGAGAAGGCTTTATTACAACAACATAGTTTTTTGTTTAGTCTTTGTGATATGCTGGCACATTTTGGCATTGTTATCAAGAGAAGAAATAACATGGAGGAGAGAGAGAGAGGCGGAACAGAGTGAGAATGACAAACAAATCAATAAAATAATATTTTTCATTAAACAGCAAAATATCCGTTGTCAATTGTTATCAAGAGAAGAAATAACATGGAGGAGAGAGAGAGAGGCGGAACAGAGTGAGAATGACAAACAAATCAATAAAATAATATTTTTCATTAAACAGCAAAATATCCCTTGTCACGTTCCACAGATGGGATTCGTGATGGAATTTAGGAATTTGTCAAAAACTACTGAAGCTTCGACGAGTTTTTAGAGCTTTAAAGACTGACTTTCCTAAATAATACAATGCATACATATATTTATACATACATACGCAGTTGAGTTTCCGGTAGTTCATATAAACTGTAATTATTGTACAAGCTCTGTCCACATTTTTGTTTTGTTTTCTTATCAAGTCAGCATTTTACCCGTTAGATTTTGTAACTTGTTCCCAAAATGTATTATTTGCCTTTGTGCTAATGACCTGATCGAAAATAATCTGTGTTTACCTTTGCTTATTCCACAAAAGTATAAAATTTACCAAACAAAAAAGGAAATAGATTTAACCATATTCTGTCAAAATACTCATAATGTGGTATTATCCCATTTAATTTATTGTCATAAAACTTGATCCCCATATGCATCCCAAGAGACAAACTATTATTGACTCACACACAGAGGGTTATTGGTGGGTGGTTTCGGCTTTATGACTTTATGAGAGCAAATTATTACACTAACGCCCCCTTCCATATTATTACAGACGATTTTAAATGAAAGAGTTATGCGTCTCCGATCCCAGCAAACCATAAACATGTATCCCTTCTGCTCCCGTTTTTGGTCAATACGTCAGCACTTGTACATATTGTTTCTTATGAATACGACTCAGTTGAATCCATCAACCCCTTTTCAGATATTTATTGCCATTGCAATGAAAATCATTATCTTTGCCACGATCCGTGATGAGCTGGCTGGTGATGGTCGCAAGAATTAATTTATTTTCCTTAGTATAGATTTATTACAGTTTACAATGAGTAAAAGGGGTTGGGTTTAAACTATGCAACTGATGCATAATAATAAAGCTCATAATGTGGAATATCACACCACTAAAGGACATAATATGTCATAAATGAAAAAAAGAATAATAATGCTACGCATTCACTGGCAATGACAATCATGATAAAGATCATATGAGTGTATGCGGAGGCATAGGATAAGAATAGAAATTGACTTTGTTGTCATTTTCGTCATCATCATTCCTCGCCTGGCATTTCAGTTGCCTTTTTTGGAAGTAATAAGAATGAAAGGAAATTGTAAATACTAATGCGGGTGTTACGTATAATGTGTTGATGTATGTATGAATTTCCATCTGTATTTTATTCCTCATTTTGCAAACAAGTGTGGTAGTGAATGTTGAAGGTGCTGGTTTCTCCACTTCCCCTTTGCTATGGTTTACTAATATATAATATTATGCATATTCAGAAGTTTGGAATGCCTGGAATGTTTCCGAGAGCCATTTCCCCCTATTAATGTGCTTTGACAAAATGGAGGAGGCTGAGCACAGATGTGAGCAAAGTATTATTATTATGACGGTTTCAATCATCATCTGAATTTCCAACATATGAATTTGAATAATAAGTAACTTTTTATTGTATCATGCATTGTAAATAAGCTTTCATTTCTTCGGGAAAATAAGTTTAGTATAAAAAAGATTTACATTTACACTGGAAATTGAAAAAAAATTATGTAAGAAGTTATAAAAGGAAAACTAGGCATGTACCTAAATAAAACTTTTACGATCAAAATCAGCAAACAATGTGGTCGCTTTGCATCAATAATAAGGTTTTATTGCCAAACTGGTATAACAGGTGGGATAAAGGGATTCTTGGATGTGCATCTTACAGGCATACAAAAAACAATCTTTGGATTCATCTAAGCGTGAAGGTATGCAATGAATGTGTATGTGTGATCAAATCAACCTGTATATTCTTACAACAAGAACTTTTTCGTGTCGTTTCATCAAAGTGACTAACGACACTGTACCCGTGGTAAATTAGTCACCAACTGAACAGTCAATTGTTGTCATTTAGTCAGCCAGATATTATTACGTCTACTTCCCCTTCCTTCTCTAGAAATAAGTCAATTGAATTGTAACATGTAATATCGTTGAGTCGAAGTTTAGGAGAATAAAAATCTTTTATAGTGACAATTTGTCAGCTAAAGTCGGAAGAAAATAAATTGAGAGTTCTACAAGCATATAAATTTCTTCACATCAATTTCGCCATTGTTGTACCCAGCCATTTTACCTTTAACGGAGACAAAGCTTATACACCTTATCTAGTAGATACTTGAGTGAGAATAGAGAAAAGTGAATCTGATTCGTGGAAACGGTTGGCACGTAGTATTTCATTTCAACTACGTTTTTTCCAACCTATTCCCAACAATTTCCTTTCTCCACCTCTTGTATTGACTGTATACCTTTCTCCGTACAAATCAGTACAAATACAAAAATACGGATTACCATTTCGTCGACAAATTACATTACCATTTTTACGTGCATCAAGATAGTAAATCAAATTCATGCTCGTTTCCCCCAAAAATAGAAAACAACTAAACAAGACGCATGCATTATTATCTTTCTTACAAGAGGCAACTCACAAATGGAATATGGCGAGAAAAAATTGGAACAAGGTAATCTGCCCACTCACGACAGATGAACTGACACAAGGGTGAAAGTAGAAGAGTGTCTTCTTCAAACAGAACTTTCTATGCTCGACAATAAAGCCAAGTAGTATTGTGCTTTCCAGTAAAAATTCAGGAGGAGAGATGTAATCCAACGAAAATCCAAAATTGTCCAATATCCACAGACAAAGTGCATAAAAAAGGCTAATCCTGACAAAAGCAAATGATGTGTTATATTGGGAATATGAGTGCCTATGTTCTATATGCATGTACTAGAATAGGGCAGTAGTAGTTTTCCGAGAAAAATATCAATTTAGAGCCATTCCAGCAATTTAGCTTTCCCACTCTAATGTAATATTATGGAAAGGGAAGGGAAATAAAAGGAGAAGAGTTGCAAACAAGCCAAGTTAATATGATGACAAGAGAGAGCCACACACACACGTTTACCCGAGTGGCAGGAGTTTAGCACTAGTCATGTCATCATGCCAAATGATATAATCTTCGTAGGAAAAGACTAGTAGAGAGAATGTTATCTACATATTATGTATATATACTCTATTCATCCGCTATAAATTTTTCTGATGCCGAATAGAACAGAGTTGCTCAAAGAATTGGAAACGTTTTCACCAATTTCATCTCCGTGAGCTGCTCTGCTCATCTTTATTTATGTGTCTTTCCGAGAGTTATATAAAGATTATGTGAAACGCACTGATGTTGTGTGAGTAGATGTAGAGATTGTTTTTTAGTACACATGGCCTAACAGTATAATATGTTATAGGAAGAGAGGAAAAACAGAAAATCTCTGGAAATCTCTCTCCTCTTCCACCAACCAACTCATATTATCTATCTCTTTCGTGAGAGGTAATCTAATTGAGTCCTTTTGTTCGGATGACAGCATCTCCGTTACAACAGATTACGTATATACTTTACACAACTCTTCGGATCTCATGAAAAGTAATGTGCTTTTATGTATGTACACCTATGTATAAAATCCATGTTGATCACACTTTGTGATGCTTGTGTGGATGGGTTTTCTCTGGAAACAAAATTGCTTGCTTGTTTCCTACACACTCTCTTGTCTTTCTCTCTCTTTCTGGTGATACAGATTGACAACAACAAGGACGACTCCAGGCATTATACACTTACTTTTAGGAGGGTACTAAATGTTATTAAGGTATTATAATACGCAATGACATGACTTTGCTTCTCTCGCTCCACGACTTTTCCACAGAAGGATAAATGAATGAGTGAGTGAATACAAATACATTTATCCTTTTTTTTACTCGCCTAAAGGATAAATATTATAGGTGACTCCTGTGTGATAGTCTTGTGTTCATCTCGGTGATGAGCACACAAATTTTCTCTTGCCTCCTCCAAACAACAAAACCATTTGTATTTGTATTAAAGACAACGGATATGCATATAAACTCTTGAACAGTTTATATACCAAACTTTTTGCATCAAGCATGGATTTTCTTTCCAAACTCAAGTGGCAATTTAGGACAACAGTTAGAGTAATCAGCAAAGTGTCATCAAACCAATTTCTCTCTATTCTTCTCCTTTTCAGTTACGGCAGATAAAAAGGAGAAGAATTCACGGATAAAAAAGAAGATTGAGTGAATAGAAGGAAGTCGGAGTGAATTGTATTAATACAATGTATTTTCATTCCGACGAGATTGGATTTGATGTAAAATTGCTTTGTGTTTCCTTTTTTTCGGCTGTATGGAAACTTTTGAAGACAGTCGCCTGGTGGTGGTGATGAAGACTGAAATGATGCTCTCAAACTCATTTATATACACGCTGACTGGAGTCATGCCAGAAAGACAATTATTATGACTGATAATTTTCCATTGCAATTCTATGCGAAACTCGTAAAACACTTGAAAAGTATACTTACACTGCGTGCATCCATACATTAAGTTCTTTTTATTCGTTTTAAATAACAATGTTCTTTCTACTTTTATTTTATTATCATCGGCACAAGTATACTCACAGAGTTATTTACTGATAATGACAAAAATCCTAGAGTTCTCAGTGAGAACAAAAAACACAATAAAAATTATCGCTCTTTTGTCTTCGCGTGTATTCATTCACTTTTTGTAGTATTTAAGCACGAACACGTTAAACAGTAAAATGGTTTTCAAGGGGAATGTTGGAGCACAGCACGATGCAAATTATCGTTTTCCTGTGAGATTAACAAAGAAAGAGGGAGGAAGAAATTTATTTTCTCTGAGAATTTGTTGGAATAGAAATAAAGTTTCATCTCCTCAATCTCTGTATCGCATTTTGCATGACTAAATTTGTATCAGACAACTTTTGTTTGAAACAGTTGCCTTTGAGTTGCAATCTAATACATTAAGAAAAGTGTACTTAACATGCTATTTAAAGGTGAAAATTATTTAATTTTAGTTTGGAAACTTTTGTCATTTTTGGTATGCTCACTAATTTTAATTTCTCGGCTCATTCAACGTGTCCTCCTACTTTTAACTTTTACGAGGACTGTCAATTTATTTTTTTAACTGAATAACATACAAATGTGCTTTAAGCAAAAATTATTGTCTTTTACTGTCACAAAACTATAAATGTTTGTTACTTACCATTTAGTTATCCATTTCGTTCAACTTCCAAGGAAAAATTATTTATTTGCTTGTATCAAGAGTGCATACCTCATTTGAACTTGCCATAGTGCAATTTTTATTTTTGTGCCTGAATAAAATCGATAAATACACTAATATATTATTTTCAGCATCATTAATCAAGACTAATGTGCTCTTTTTCGTTAAAATATACATTAATTTCGTACTTGAGAGAGTTTTAACCTTTCTTCACAAGTTCATAACTTATACATATGAATAAACAACATGCTACATTACATTGTAAAAAATACATACTATACCTTTGACAAGACAAGGATATTTCGTCCCTGTAAGTCTGGCATATATGTACATTTGCGTCCATTTTTTAAATGAGAGCTTTTCACACAGATTTCTTTTGGAGGCTTATGTGTGTATTTCTTAAAAAGCCAAATGTTATTCCACCAGTTTTTAAATTATCTTTGCTTGTGTACTTCTGAAAACACTGTATCAAAAAAGGAAATTAATTGATGCATGGGTGCATATGTATCTGAGCGCTAGTTCATATAACACCGAAGGTTTTAAACGGATGGCTGCTATACAAGAAAAAAAACACGATGAATTTAACGGTGGGCTTAGCCAAGGAAAAGACAAGGAAATAAATGAGGAACGTGACTAAATGAATAAACAAACAAGTTAAGTGTGATGACATGACATGACAAGGCAGCTTGCATAAAAGTAAGGCCCTTTTCCTCAGTTCCACTCAGAATTTCAGCTCTCGAATTATAATGCTTATGAATAAAGTGCTTTTTAACTGACCACATGCGCAGGTCTTTCTATATTCATAAGATCTACTGATCAATAATACAACATGAATATCTGTTATGCAAAGCAGGGCAGCCTCCACTACTATCTCAAAATTGTGTTTGTCAAAAAATTCAAGCTTGGTGATGTTCTTATTAGTCTCATTTCATTATAACTCCAAATTTCCAATCAATGTGATGTTTTTATTTTTAGATTACTTACTTATCAATTCTCACGACCGACCAATGCTCTGCTTTGTTAGTTTGGAGTGGCTGTTTCATTTTTCACTGATTTTTGTAAAGTAAACAAGGTTTAAAGTTTGGAATATGGTTTTAGAAAACTTGGGCATATTTTTACGATTGTTTGCATTCGATTCCTTCATTTCAGGTACTACTATGTAAAATACAAAGTTTTTCATTTGACGACACACCATCATGCTCGTGTTATTATAAGTTATGCAATATATTATGTCCCGTATGTAGGTATGTGGTTTCAACCATTCTCATCCCTCCACTAATTCCAGAAGATTAGCTGGTTTTATTTTTCCTTCATTTTTAAATATATTGAAAGTAAACAAGTAAAAAGTGACGGAAAGTACGTGGACGCTTGATAATCGCGGAAACATGGTTGGGTAATTTGTGTTTTTTTGTGTAGATATCTGTTAAAGATGATGCTTTTTGGGTGAATAGATTCATAAAAACTGGATGGATGTTTGTGAGCGTGTGTTTTTAGCAAGATATCCCAATCCCAACAAAAAATCTTTTTCAGAAGATTTACTTGGTTTGGAAGGATGAGAAGTCTATAATCCGTTTTAAAACTGACTTGATATTTTGTTTTTACTTGTCAATTTTTTTTCTCTTAAAGTTTGACACATTCTCAGATGGAAATATACAAAAAGATGATTTTGTGTATGTTTTATTGCTGGGGCTTGCGATGTGTGAGTGCGTGCCCAGTTACACTTGATAACTTTGTTGCAGGCAATGTAAGTATTTAGGAGCATGTCATTTTCTTTCAGAAATGATGATGATGAGGCTGTGTGAGACGATGATGAAAGTAAAATCTGTATGTTGACTGTAGTAATATCTCGTTTATGTTGGCTGCTTACATGAAGACTTTACCAGATGAGGACGTAAATCTATTCAAGCCAGCGAAAAAGTAGGCACTGCCTCTGTGAAACCAAAAGAGCAGAAAAAATAATTGTCTATGTAGGCAAAGCATATTAAACAGCACACATGGTATTAAGGATGTAGAATGTCGTCTTTTGAAAATTTCTTGGTTGATGTTTTTAAACTTTGGTGAGTGAGTATTTTCCGAGATAATTTATGAGCAGCTCAAGTGTTTGCCCAAATGTTTTCCCCTTGGAGAATCACAGTGTGACTCGTGAGGCTTAAATTTCCAATCATGCTTGGAAAAGTAATGCATCAAACTCAACAAAAATCACAGACATTAAATTTTAAACAATGTGACATTCTGAACGAAACCCATACAGTTTCTACGCATGAAATAAAGCTTATCATAATTTTGATAGAGGCTATGGTCGCTTCAGTGCGTCATTTTATTGAAACAAAGGCTATGAAAACCACATGAAGTGGAATGTAGTTATTCCCAATTCAGGAACGGTGACATGACAAGAATTTTATTAAAGTACATATATTTATTATATCGTTTTTATTGTACTAATAATACAGGTATAATGTATTAAAACATTTCCAATAAAATCATGAGACTACAGGCTTCATTTTCTTATAAAACATAACATATGAATAAACTTACAGTAAGCATGAGATTTTCCTATGTATACGACACCATCCGCATCCAAATAGATCTGAATCTGTTTGAACACAGCATGGCTGATGAAGCCAGCTGCAGAGAAGAGGATTTTGAAGTAAAGTAAATGTATAACTGGGAAAAGGTAACAAAAAAGGAAAAGAGTCAGAGTCACAGACACGCAGTGTGTATATGTGTGCATAGTCAGTCACTCTCTCTCTTTCAAGAGAAGTGAGTTTGTGTAGGCAAAGTCCCTCCCATGAAAACGGGGATTTGGCCAATCCCAATAGAAATACTACAACAAGAGGAATAATAATAAAAATACTTTTTCTACACTCTCTATCTTCGTCTCTCTCGCATTTGAACATATTTATACAGTCGTACAAACCAAATCCACATAAAACTATATCCATATTATTTGTGAGGTTGTAAAAGTGTATAGGAGTATGTATATCAGTTTCACCTATTCATAATGTTTGTTAGGTAAATGTACATCACGAACTTGTCATATGTATAGAAGTGATAATTATATTATCAGTAACATCTAGTCTAGTATGGTCAATTATTTGTACTCTTAATATAAAGAACTTATCACTTACTTACACTCACATAAGACAATTTATTTTTATGAATCCCGTAGAAATCAAAATTAAGGAACTGAATGGGATCTCTTTGTAATTTTTTAATCGAACAATGTAATTTTTTTAGCCTTCATAAATTAGTTAAGACAATTTGAATGGCAATCTCCTGAATAAGAATGATCTGATTCATTCTTGTAATGCTTTCACCTCTCAGTAATAGGCTGTCACCTATGTATATTGATTTTGGTACCTAATCCCCTTGTTCAGCAAAATATTATATATAGGTACGTACAGACTTATGTATGTATTATTCCAACAGTTGCAAGTAAAACTGTATTTTCTTTGTCGCAGAATGTAAGAAATATAAATTGCAATATACAAAGCCGCTTGCCCAGATTGGACGGTTCCAGAGAGAAGCATACCACTACATAATTCACTTGCTGAAAATTAGTAAGTTATTTATGCTGTAATGTTAAAAATAGTGTACGGTTACTGGAAAATAAATACCGGTTTGTAAACTAAAATAATAACGATTCTTTTAGATAAAAACAACAGAATTATTTAAATCAAGGCATTATACAAATTATTTTCATGCGTTTCATTAGCGAACTGATATAAATAAGTACATTTATACTAACATCCTCGCAAGTTAATTTTGTCAAAAGCGTTTAATTTCCGTAGGCTTCATCAAATAGCTCACATCCGTATTACTAGGTTTACGCGCATTTTGAATTGTACCAGAAGCAACTCTGATTTTACTTGGAGTTGGACGTTTCTGCCTCTGTTCTGTCATTAGCTTTTCTGTGACATCATTTTCAGTATCTAAAGTCAATTCCGAAATGACACTTGAGCTGGTCTCCAAACTCCTCACGCTTGGCGTCGTGCTCTCTTGCGGAATAATAAAGCTTGGCTTGACTTTCATAGTCTTCTGGAGGTTCTCCATGTGTTCCCTCATCACTCCAGCAATTTCCCTGTATCCCAATCCGCGTGCTACCTCATAGCAATTTTTCCCATTCCGATTTTTATAAAAGGGATTGGCACCCCATTCTAAAAGGAATTTAATAAAGTCAACCTTTTGGGAGAGAATGCAAGCCATCAAGACAGACTTGCTGTTTGTACGATCCTCGCAATTAGTATCGGCCCCTTTGCTCACAAGAAACTTGATGATGTCCAGGCTGTCTGAAACAATGGCTGCACGCATCAGTGGAGTCCATCCGCAGAGGTCCTTTTCAAACGCTAACTTCTGACCTAGTTTTGCAAATGCAAATCGAACAATTGCCAGGTTCCCACCGTTAATTGCATGATGCATTGCATTACATCCACCTTTATCCTTAGGTTGCCAGTCCACTCCATGTTGGTCAAGTAACTGGACAATATTTAGTCTTCCAGTGATACAAGCAAACATTAACGATGTCCTTTTGACCCCAGTCGATGCATCATTTACATTAGCTCCACAGGAAATGAGCATTTTTGCTATGGTCAAATTCCCATTGTGACATGCTACCATCAACGGCGTCATTCCGTTTTTGTCATGAGCTGCCAAAATCTTTTTCAAATGAGAAGGCTGTGTATTTCCCAGAATTCTGGTTACTATATATTCCGAGTTCATTTCAACAGCTCTATTCAAATCTTCGCCGGAGGCTGGTGGTGGATCTGTTGAAGCGATTATTTCCGTTCCCCATTTCTTATCACCATTTCGTTTCATTCGGAATAATATAAGGGAGTCTGGGGGCAAGTCGTTTACTTCACAACGCTGGCCATATCCTTTGTAAATGGATACCCAGTTTGAGGAATCCTCTCCATGTTTCATCTGAACTTCAAACCAGTTTCCGTGAGAGTCTAACTCTGTTTCAAATTCGAAACAACTCACGTTGGAGTCTGTAAACGTTACCACGTCAAGGTCATTCTCTGGCCAGGCTAGACTTACTTGCTGGCTTGTGCGCTTGGTTACACGCAGGCCATTGTTGGCAATGTGGGGATACTTGTCGGCAGGGCTTGCAAACTTTTTCCTCGCAGAGGTCGTCGCTAAATACATTTTCACCCAATTATAGCAACTCACACAGTAGAAATGTTTAATTTTTCCAGATAAAGTTACTTAGTACGTACAATGCTGTATCGTCCATTATATGGACAATGAGAACAATTTTGATCATGTACTAGAATCGTTTCGTCATCTTACTTCCAGATTGAAGTGACTGTTTTTACTAAAGGCATGATTAAATTTACTTTTTTTTGTTACTAACCAACACTGAAGGATATAATATAGCTTGGCGCGTGACAAAGGGATCATATTATACGTAACATATGTATCTCTCTCAGGGTATCACGGACATGACTTAGCTTGGATTCAGTTTATTTAAAAAACAACAAATTAGTCTAGGATTGAACTGGTTTTTCTATTTAGCATTTATTTCACACTACATTACGTGAGTCTGTATGCTGTAATCAGCCTCATATCAGAAACACGGCCCTTTTTAACAATAATAAAACAAATCTTACATGTTAGCTTTATTTAGCAAACGCCCAAAGAACAAACGAGCCGTATTTAATATTCAATGGAATCAGAATGGGTAGGCAGATAAAACAATTTATCATTACGTGAATTTTTATACGGAATACACATGGCATCATAATATTAATGTTTCTCCCTGTTTCAATATACAAAACCTTTTCCGAGATTCATTCCTGTGATCTACATCCACACACACATCATATCTTAAAATACATGCACCCAATTTGTAAACTGTTTTTGGAAAAAGATGTATAGTACATATTTGTATCCTGAATCCTGAGTAAGCAGAAGAGTGAGTGAGATTCGTTTATGTACGGATTGTGAGTTTTCGGTTTGGTTTTCATTTGGTACTTGGGTTTGGTTTTGGGTGGTTGTGTTTCCCAACATCCGCGCATACTTCTCCGTATTACTTGAAAAAGCACACAAGTATACTAAAAGCCAAGTAAATTTTACATGTGCATCCTGCTCAGGAAAAAGGCTCTCCTGTATTGGGCTGGGGACCCTGAGATTTACGCTGATTCAGTTTAGTTTACTTTTCAGCAGTGAAACGGTAACAACACTTTGTGCTCCAGAAAAAACATTATGAGTAAAGTTAACAGACAGCTATAAGCATATACCTGTACCAGGATAAGACTGCAAGGGTCTCCTGCAAGCTGGAATTTTATTGAATGAATTATTTCATCCTTGCTAGTCTTGAAATTACACATTAACACAGGATGTAAAATGATCTACTATGCGTCTCGTACTGTAGAATTATTAAAATAATTACCTACTTCTAGCGTGCATCATTCACTAAATAAAAGTTTTCCATGAAGTTCACTTTATGTTGTTTCTAAGTTTAGAAACCTTATCAAGATATATGTAATTGAGGGACTACAATAAACAAGCACTATTTTCATGAAAGAAACTTAGTGGCTCAGTGACACTTGACAATTACTGGATAAATTTCTGAAAACCGTTCGACAATGATGTACTCATCAGTTTTGGAGAAATGTGAGACAGGTGCAGCCACGCCAGTGGTTGCTCCTCATGCAAAAAGTAGTGCAAGCGTGTTTTCTCCTTTAGACCTCCGCGGAGGACATGTGGTTGGTAGTGGGAATAGTATGGAGGAGGATGACGGTGTAGAGTCGGATTGTTCTGCGGATATCAATGTGGAATCTGATGACGATATTCATCTTCATGCTTCTCCAACACAACAATCACCTACTGGTAAGTAAAAATGCAAGCCTTTATGAAATTAATTACTGCACATTAATTTGGAATGAATAAGTCCATAGGACTTGTGGAAATTAATAAGTTGCATAAGGGATTTACATGTATTATTATCTTGCGTCATTAACATTCAATTTTCATGTTAATTAGAAAAGTCATTTTGTTACGTTTCAATTCATTTTAAAAGTTGAAAGCAATCTCATAGGACCTATAAATTTTCAGTAAGCATGATCATTTAGAAAAAATAGTTATTTCAAACGCGCAAATTATTAATTACAGATCGTGAAGATTTTCGTGACAGCACGACCAACCTCCTTCAGACCACATTGCCCCTAACAGTCTCCGTAAATGACCAAAGCCCTCACAGCCACTATCCATCCCATCTAGGCCAAAATCCTTATCATTTGCATAACCATCACCACAGCAATCGACACACGATGCATTCCCCAAGTCCTTCAGATGATCCTAATCTACTTTCCCCATCTGAAGACGATCTGCACCATCTTCACCATCGTGGTGGCATGCTTAGCCCAGGTAGCAATTCTGGCGATGAGTTGAGCAATCTGAACAAAGAAGGTGATGGGTCGTCATCAGGACCTATGCTGAATCCTCCACATGGGCACCACGGCGTTGCCGACTTTTTCCATCAGGCTGCAGCCATGTTTGGGCATCATCACGCTGCAGCTGCTGCTGCGGCCGCTGCCGCCGCAGCTGCACATGGACCTCATCACCATCCACACCATCACAATCATCCTCATCATCCTGGAGGACCAGGCGGGGGACCTCCAGGTGTATTCGCGCCTCCTCATTTCCCCCCTGGTTCACTAGGACTACCTCCAGGCGCTGGAAATGGTCATCCTGCCCTGGAACTGTATCCATTTCTTGCTCCTCAACTTCTAACTTCGCGTTCTGGAGGTGGGGGTTCAGCTGGAGTAAATCTTGCTGCTGCTGCAGCGGCTGCAGCCGCTAATTTCCAGTTGCAGGCGCAATTACAATCAAATCGCGGAATGTTTCCATTGGAAGATGCGGCCATTCGTCAAAACTGTGCTGGAATCCCTATTTCTCTTTCCAAAGGTGGGATTAACTTGGACAGTGATCATCATAGCACCCACCTAGAAACTAATAAATCTAGTCCACCATTGAGCTCCTCCGGTGGTGGAGGGGATGTTCGTGGAGAATTATCTGAAGAAGAAACAATCACTTTAGAAAACACCGATGAGTTACTGTTGCAAGAAAAAAAGCATGGAAAGTACGAAGATGGTCCAGGAGGTTGTGGGTTCTCTATAGAGAGACTGATTGGAGCTGGAAGGCAAGGTATTGTTCTAGGTCAAAACAATCACAAGTCAAATAGCAGTAGTAATAACAAAAAGTCAAAAGTTATGCAAAACAGTATTAGCATCAATAACAATAATAGCAATAGTAGTAATTTAAACAATGGTCATAGTCATAATAATCAGCAGCATCCTGGCTCTCGTAGTAGTCCAAATAGTGGGAGTGGAAGTCCTGTGTCTAATAATGCACAGAATCCGCACCACCCTAATAATCCTCCTCCCCTTCCGCCTCATTCAATGTCAGGTGCAATAGGATCTCTTCACTCCAGCTCGGCATTTGTTCCAGCAGCAGGAATTTTTCAGCAACAGCAACACTTGCAGAAAAATAGGTTCTTTCTTTAATAAATTATAATTTCGTAGGATATTTAAAAAAATAGTAACATGTTACTTATTTGGGCAATAATTACTATTCATGTAGATTGATAGTTATGCATATATGATAGGTAGCTAAATTTTCGCTCGTCTTTTAAAAATAACCTTTAAACAAATTTAAATATGTCGGAACACTAGCACCCGCTTTCAAAATATGTGATTTATTTTTACGCAATTTTTCTACGTTTTGAACACTTAAAGGCCGTTAGAAATGTTAAAGAATGAAATAAGCTCTGCCATGAACGGTAGATAAGGCTGTCTTGAGAACTGAAAAGGAAATCAAGTTTGAAGAGTAGAGACGAAAAATGAATTTACGAAGTTTTTTTGCATTTTACCTATTGATTATTTTTGTGATAATAATTTTAAGATGGGCAGTTCACACACATCCATTTGTCGTTAAATACATACCTAGTTAACTTTAATAACATGCAAAAAAGGATGTCATAAAAAATCATAAGCTGGTTTAGTTTTCCCAAACCAATTATTGCTAATAAGGCATTGAGTCTTTCAGCAATATTCGCCGTTGTCTTTTATCATGTGTAAAATCAGTTTTATAGATGTAACTTGTAGTCCTCTTTCCGGTTACTTCCTGTAAATACACTTGAGATTTAATTTTTCTAAAAATATATGTAATATACTTAATACATATCTAGTGCATCACTAATTTTAGAAAATATGTTCTGTGTACGTATATTCGGGTAAAAAGGAAAAATGTAAATTAATAAATATTCTGATAATGGTTAAAAACGTTATAGTCAATGGTAAACCAATATCTTTATACATGCAAAAGGAGTGAACAATCTTGTATAAAAAATTATTGTAACTTATTAACAATTATTATCGACTAAGGCTATATTAAAAATTAATCAACACCGTTAAATTGTTCGTCAAATTCTAGTGATACAATGAGAACAACGACAACAATGAATGATTAAAAGAATATTATCCGTGATTTATAATTTTTTTTTGTAAAACATTGATTGAATTTTGCATACATCATTCCAAATCCTAACGCTGCTTGTCTTTACACATGGATCACTGTTCCAATTCCTTTACAGACTTCTCGGGGCGACGTGAGAACTCCGCTCAGTTCGCTATGTCTCTTCGTGGAAATCAAATGAGTTTAGGAATTAAATTTTGGGCAATTTTTCAGCAGATCAAATATTCGTAGCAAAGGTGAAACTTTACCTTTTGTCATATGCTCATTCAAAAGTTTTACCATAACTTAAAGCCTAGGCTTGCTACTAATTTTAAATCTTCAAACCCCAAAGTATACCGAAATTGCAATAGCGAATGTACCTACTTATCACCCTCCTGAGGAATAACTTTTCTAAAATACTCTTGTATTACCGTAAATATCACTATCTAACTTACCGTCTGTAAAATCTACTGTTGACTCACTCCCAAATATAGACACTCGATGAGATTCTTGTCTCGGGGATTTTTTTGAAAGCTGAAAAAAGCGAGTGAAGTATTCTCACTGGATTACCTAATATTTATCATGCCCCCATATCATCACTCCCAATCAAACGTTTATCCCTTTAGTTTTTTCAAAGGAGCAATGAGAAAGATAAACAAGAAATGTGTGCACGATCCTGTTTTTCCATGGCCCTTCTTTCTTTTTCCGCCTTTTCATATTATCTCTAACATTTATTTGTATACTTCGGTGTTTTTCATGTTATGTTGTATAATTCCTTGTATGCGCATTGTGTGTATATGTTTTGTTAGCATTGTTCTTTTGTTAAACGGCTCTTGACCATCTGTACACATCTGCTTGCATCAATCATCATCGTCTTTATCCGACTAAACTAAACGAACAAAATACCGTTTGTATATCAAATCGATCCAAACAAAAATTACTTTGAATAATAATTACAGGCATTAAAACTCATTTAGCCGTGTGTATCATAATCATTTGCATACATCTCAAATTTTCCCAGCTACACACGTGATTTTGCTTATGTTCGAGGAAGTTAGTGTAAATAGAGAAATCATAATATTTTATGCGTACGAACGAAGTAACAGGCATGAAATACAAGACAAATGTAATCGGTTGCATTTGATGTGTACATTGTGTACATAGCGAATGGCTCCAGAGAGAGGTAAAAAAGAAAATACGAAAGATAATGTTAGATGTCTGGATTTATTTGTTAT
>JAHZNG010003049.1:0-16982 GCA_027744375.1 Orchesellides sinensis
GTATTATTCCCGTGTGGGGATGAACTACATGGAATTTGGAGGACAAGATGAGTTTCAAAATTTTCATGAAATTCGCATCAAAACGAACTCCTATGTTTGAATTGCTAATGTGGGAAATAAAAGGACGTTGGAAAAGAATTTTTTAAAAAAATTTGCAATCCATTGCAATTTAATAGTTTTGCTTAGTTGTTAGCATTCTTTTAAATACAAAAAATAGTCAAGGGAGATTTGAAATGGGTATTCGGGAAGCTACAGCATTACATTCAGGACGCCAATTCATATACTTGATATAATGTGTGCTTGATAGCAAGTACCATACCATACTGACATTGAGTATTATTGTACCATCTCATTGCATTGAGGCAAACAACGGATTTGCTTCATTTATCCGTTCACATGATAAGTCAGGATGCAACAGTCGTACCTAAATTCAACATCGCATGATGCAACATGACTATGGTGAAGTGATATGATTGTAAACCATATTGTGATGATGGATTTTGTCAAGAAGATAAATTGAACTGCATCACAGAAGGAACGATATGATGAGATGTGAGCAAACACCTACTGAGTTGTTTTGAATTGTATATGTGCGTTTTTATGGAGGATCCTACGGGCAAATGTACTTTTATCTCTTTCTCATTACAATAAAAACGGCTACTGTATTGCCGTCATGGTATTTTCTTATTTTTTACCTTGAATATGTCTGAATCCTTTTTAAAAATATTGTTTTGTACCATTCAATCGTTGTGATTGAAACTGAGTCATTCTTGTAAGTCAAAGATATTCCCTTGTGACTTTTATCTCTGCTAAATAAATTTGAGTCTTCATCATCTATTGTCCTTTCCACAAATATAATGATGTGCCCTCGAATTCATGGGCAATTTGCAGTTGTAACAAAAAAGCAACAGGGATGTGCGATGGTGCATTGTTTTCCATTTTGAATTTGTATCCTATGCACTGAAATAGGATAAGATGCTACACTGGATGTTTTAAAATCCCAAAATCTTTTCAACCATACAGCATTGTTTTTGCTTTGATTCCAACTTGTAAATTTCCACAAATTTGACCGAGGGAACATCTCTTATCGTAATCAAAACCATACTTCTTGGCAAATCTTGGTATATCTGCTTCCCAATTTTATGCTACCATAATAATACCTACAGTGATCACTAAATGTACCATGTACCTATCATTTATCTCTGCACATACGCCATTCATTTTTATACATCCCACATATTATCATTCTTAGCGCCATCAAGACGAACGGAAGCTCCGGTGGAACAAAAAAGCAAAAAATATAGGGAGGTTATACATGTAAATCATAAAAAAAATCATGCTCATGACGGCATGACGAACCATGCAAGTCTAACACTAAATGATTAGCAAGCACCTGTTGTTGTGCAGAAGTCAAGTTCGGTTAAGTGTATCTTATAATATTGTGTAACTTAATGTATATATATTTTTATCTTTCTTCTTCTTCATATTCCACGCATTTGTACTTTGTTTTCCTGTGATTATCATTGTCAGAATAAAGCTCAGCTAAAAGGATGGTGTGGGGCTTGAGTAATGCTATGATTTTAGATTCAAACCTCAGTCATTGAATTTCTGAAACCATGAAAGGCTTTAAAAGACAGAAATCATGATAGCGAGCAGGTACTATGTACATAAAACAGAACAGTATTAATGCATGCTATATTTTTACCTGGCTTAGTGAGTGTAAAAATACTATCAACTTATAATACCATAGATATCACACAAAAATAAGTATTAAATGTAACTTCTCTACACAGGATACTTTATTAGTATAAAAAGCTCCTGAAAGTTGAAGGTTATACCGGCAGTCACCACGCTACACTTACCAGCCATATTACATACATACATAAAAACGTTACATACGACGCAACGCCATATACAACTCTGATAATAACAGCTGCATTAGCAGCACACACCACCGTCGTAGCAGCTGCTTGCTATGGTTTTTGTAATGATATAATAATATTATTCTATATATTATTAAAAAAAGGTATATTAAAAAACGCGATAGATAGTGACAGGCTTTATACTACTCGATAGAGAGTCTTGACTTCTTTTAACACGATATATCCTTTGAGAAGAGGCCGGAACTAAGCTAGATTTTGCTCATCCTCCACTTTTTTGGCTACGCTTCGCATATGTCGATAATCACTTGGTTGTACACAGTCATTCACTTTTCATTTTTTAAAGAAATGCACTTACAACTTACAACTACAGAGTAAAAGTAATAGAATGATACCCTCGTCCATTTTATACATGTATATTCATATTACGCTTTAGTTGTATGTGTTCGTTATACATGAAAATAATATTATTATATGAATAGTGAAAGAGTTAATACATGTTCGAGGTCTAGGTTTAACAACGTATCTGCTTAATTAAGATTTTGATTCTTATCGAATTCATTCATCAGAAAGTCTGCAAGCTAGTTATGAGAGGTATCTACTCGGCATCACATTCACTTTCAGCCAGTCTACTAGTTTTGCTTGTGTACTGCACAAAGTTGGGAATTCTGGCTGGCACCGAGTCATTTTCAATGGTACGCTACATATCAAAGCGCATACCTTGGCTGATAAATAACTTTGGCTCTTGCTCTTTTCACTAAACATTAAAGGCAAATACTTGGTTTGATAGAAGCACACAAAATATACATACCTGGATTATTCAGCATTTTTGGTCAAAATTGGTCTGCATTTGGGTTTAATTTGGATAGAAATAAACTGTAAACGTACGTTCGCAAGCAATGCAAGTTTAGGTACTCTAATAATAGTAGAATGAATGAACAGGGGTAATGCAATGGTGTCATATTGAAATTCATGTATTTTGGTTATATCTTTCATAAACAATCAGGCCAATCTCAGAAACAGAAAAAGTCACTCATACTAAATATGTCAATTTATGTGATACTCTAGCTAAAATGCACCACACATTCAACTGTATAGACAGTGGATAGACAGTCGAACCAAAACACAACAGTAAAATGGCAGCACTAACTCATTAATACAGACATACTGGGAAAGCAAAAGGGGATCTATTGGTATAACGGAAGATTGATTCAGAAATCGTACGAGTGAATTGAAATGGCGATTTTAACAATGAAGGGTTGCATTGCTGCTGACTGACGTGCAATAACTGTTACATTATGTAATCCTGTCATTCTTTTTTGCGACTGACATGTAGCAGTTAATTAGATGAAAATAGCAGTACTGTTTCGTTTGTATATATGACCATTGCAGTAATTCGGGGAAAATTATCCTGGTCAATTGCATCACATCATCGGAATAGCCTATCTTAATTAGATGTTTTCATAATTTATGCAAACGAAAACTGCACAAAATGGAGAAAGGGTGCATTTTATTTAGAATTTAGTGGTTGCCCAGTAGCTTCATTAGATTTGTATATAAAGCAAGCCAATACAGACAGTTAGAGTTGGGCATTACATTTTTAGTGAAAAAAAAACCGAGAAAGGACCAGCCATTAGCTGCAATAATCAAAAGCAAAAACATAGGTTGACACAAACTAGCTAAGTAATCCCACTTTCTACCTTGCGGCTCAGGTACAGTGATAAGAAATCGGATCGAATGTGTACGCAGACCTTGTCATACAAAAAAATGGAACTGTCGGCGGAGTGTACGGTCCATTTTGAAAGTTACTGCCTTTACCCATGCATGCTATAAGGTAGTGTGTTTGTACACTTCCCTTGTCGCTTTTTTAATTTTCATACATGAAATCTTACGTTTCCATTCCAACTCCAGGTATATACGGTTGTTAAAACACTTTTCCCATTTTCCTCGTCTTGGCTTCGATTCAACTACCCTCTTTTTTACATTTCCACTCTTTCCCCTGACTTCCTCTCTCCGGCCGCACATTAATTTTTACCTTAGCTCAGCAGCTACCCCACCCTCCTAGTATATAACCAGGTACCTATAATATGCACTGCTCTCAATAGGAGGAATAGTAACAGCTTAGAAAATTCTTGAGAATGCAAATGGTACAATATATATAGTTGAGGTTGAGGTAATAGGATGTTGGTGGTGTTTGAGCCAGCCGTACAAAGTCGTGTGTTTGTATGAAACACCATTCATTTTGATAATACTAGGGCTACACAGTCATTTTCATCTCTGGCTTTAATCGACATAGGTATCAACATTTTATATAGTTAGCTATTATAATTTATTGAAACGAAATAAATCTACTATGCTATTTATTCGTTTGTGTGTATGTACATCATGTAAATTTGTATAGCAACAATAACACACTGCCTCTCATAATGCAGAAAACTAGCCAATCTATAATATACACTAAACAGTAACCCTTCTAGTCCAGCCAGTTGGCTCCTTCTCTTCCTTTCTTTCTTCATCGTTCCGTTACCATTTTGTTTGTTCCTTATTTTCCACACTCTTTCCAGTTTAGACTGTGTTCATATTTTTTTCTTTGCAAGAATCAAGAAACAGAATTTAATTGAAATTTGTGTGTGTAGTACATACTATATTTTAGTCGTAGAGCTGAATCTTGAGGTTGAGTGCAAAATAAATGTTTGGGTGCCACGCGATGCTTGTAATCCTTTGCGCTAGCATGTTTTCACCATCATCCACTTGGAACTATGAACCCACCCCCTGACTTCCCTTGCTCATTTTATTTCAGCTCAGAGAACCATGACGTATGGATTACTGGTTTGCTTTCCTTACAGTCGTCTTTAATGCAATCTCTAAAGAAAGCAGACATAACCTTATAATGTAGACATGTACACAATTTTTTCACGTACAACCTAAAACTAAACACCAACCCCAAATGAGAATGATTGCCATGGGTTCATGTTATGCTTACACAGTCAATATTCTTTATGGTTTAATGTAGCAGGTGAAATATCCCGAGTTAGTTACAGCTTCCAAACCATTAAGGAATCTACACTACGATTTCAAAATACATTGTACATGTTAAACAAACACCAAGTAAATACCTTGGACTTTTAAATTAAACCACAAAATGCTATTTTGTTGTCGCGTGATAGCAATAAACGCTATGTAGCTTTAATTTCAATTTAATTTAACGTTGTGTTTTTGTCGGCAGTGTAAGCTATGAGTATTTGTATCTACCTTTCTATGTGTATCTATGTACAGGTTGATATTGGCATAGGAATTATGAAATAGTTTCCAGTGTAAAAGGAATACGGTACCATTACAAAAGCACCATAATTTTTATTTGCTCAGTTTTGTATGTGGTTCTTGGCATTTTTATTTGTATTTACTGTCACCCAGTCAGACACTCTGCATATTGAACTGGCGTCCCTCACTCACACAACACAGCTTGCGTAGAAAGAAAGGCTTTACGAGTAGGTTTGTACACAACGTCAGGCAATGCCACAAGAAAGGAAATACAAGGGATCAATACATCTTGGCTATTTACGAAAAAACTACATTTTTCTCATGAAAAGGGCTATTGTGCTCCTCGTACTCCAATACTTTTGTACGTGAATACGTAAAAAGTAAGGTGTAACAATAAAGTGTCGTCAGGAATAGGTTTTCCAGGATTCTATTGTAGTTCCATGCTTTTCTTGGTGGTGGTGGGCTCTGTCAGCTATTTTCCGTTGTTTGCACGTGAAATGAAAATGGTATGCATGTTCTTCATTCAGAACAACACACAAGAAAGTTTTTAAAGGTGCTTTTCCCTTGTTTTTCATTTGATTTTGGTTAGGGTTTTGTGTATTCCATCTTTATTTTAAAAATCATGTATATTTTGTAGTGTAACCAAGCCAAAATGATAACGTATGAATGATGCTAGATTAATGACCAACTTCCTTCCAAGCCTGGCTTGCTTGGGAGAAGACTAATAACCAGTATTCTTGTCCGGATGTTAACTTCAGCCGGCGGAGGAGAATCAACTTGCTTTGCCATGTGTAGTAAACCATGGACTCACGTATATTATAACAAAAGGTGTAAGGAAGGTAGGTATAATCATGTTTATGGATAAAGGTCTAATATAAATAGAGACCTATGTGAAAAGGAGAGGCCTTTTCAATCCTTTTCTCGTTACGCAACGACCTGTGAAAACCGGTATAACTTAATGCAGTAAGAATAACTCATTCAAAGTACATGTACGACTGTTATCCATGCATTCATAATTTCATACTGCTCTTATCTACCCGCCGACATCAAGGTTTTCAAGTAATCTGTCTTTTATTTGTATGCAATTCAAAATCGTAAGCATATAATGCGTTCTTTAAGGCATACTAGGTTTTCGATTCTGTCATCTGCTTTGGAGTTGCATAAAAATTCAAGGAATCAATTTGGAATTTGGCAAGTAGCAGTACGAGCTATTATTATAAGAATTCAATAGCTTTATCAACCTTCCAAATATTTTTCTTTGTGCAGCATGGAGAAAGCTACTTGATTTGTTTGCTTTACATTAATAACTGTGTACCTTCGTAATTTTTAGTGGAATGAAAAACTTAGGCTGTGTAAACAAACAACTATAATTCTATGTAAAGCCTAATAAAATATACAGCCCGGAAATCTTTGTGCTTTTAACGTGAACGGTAGTACATAAGCTGAAGTTTTGAAATATGATTTTACTACGTAACCACAATCCGTCAGTTGCTGATAGTCTAAGTAAGACGGGGAAGTATTTGAACATGTAAATTCCTGTAAATATGTTTCATTTAACCTGGCATTACCGTCTGGATAAAATATACCCCTTGAAGTTGCGGCTGTATTTAAAATGACAGCTCCCAAATCGATATTAGGATAAGCAAACTAAAAAAAACAACGACTTTAGATGCAAAATGCAATACCATGTAGTCCTACCCATTTTCGTTAAAAGCATGTCAAGTAAGTATTAAAAAAGATTGTAAGAAATTTCAAACTGTGTGATTACGGTAATTTTAACATTTTTGAATATGTGCATGAAATTGTTTAGTAAAATATTGTACAAATGCTATCAACCCTGCTAGCCCATTTACAAGTATGTAAGCAATATGAGTACAGATTTGATTTAATTATCTTAAGCTATCGAAAAATTAAATATTTCAACGAAAAACGTACATATATCAAAATGTCATATAATAGCAATGTGTTCACCGATAGCATCAGTCATCATTAGAAAGTATAGCTAACTGGACGACTGAAGAGGAAATGGTTGAAAATAAAGTAAAAGGTGGAATGAAAAGAAAGCAGGAAAAGGGTAGGAAAAGAATAAGAGAAAAGACAAATTTTAGGTCGGGATAGAAAAGCAATGGCACCCAGCCGCCAGTAAGCCAAATTCATCCTGCTGGTTTATAATGCACATATAAATACAAAGCATAATTTTCTCATGTCTGGGCTTAAAGAGAAATGTGGTAGTATGCACGCGACAAAACCATTCGTCTCCATTTAACTGCCAAAACTCTTGGACTCACTCGTCTGGAGATCCACCATGGCAACCCACTTCAAAACACACCTTTTCTAAAGGCCTTTCTCTTGCAAATGTACATATTATTCATCTTTACATATGGAAACACAGAGAGAGAGAGAGTTGTACACAAAATGTACATATGGGACCCACCTTTATAGTTGTGCACATTTTCTCTGCCACCGCCACCAGCACCCCGTACTATAAACTTATCCATAAATATATATTGCCTCCTTTATTGTAACAGCATTAACGTCACTCCTGATATCAAACCGTTAGTGTTTATAAAGAAAATAAAGTTTTTTTTGTGTGTTTTCTCAACTCAAAGACATAATAGACGGAGAGACTACGAGAATTTTTACTTTACAGTTACTGGGAGAAACAATGTTTGGAGTTAGCGGACACTTTTTTATGTGCGCCTATATGATAGTGAAAATAGTGCTGTAAGTGCTCTTTTTTTCTTGATGATTGTAATCACAGAAGCGAACTGGCTCATCGATTACCAACGTACAATCGTGGGCTGTATGTTATGTGTAACTTTAAGCACTACCAATGTCAGCATTCATTTCTGCACACTATGACCACGGTAGTGAGTTTGATAGGAGTACTGAAAAAACGGAGGATTGTGACAATATAGGTTTGCTTTAAGTGAGTTAAGTGAAAGCCTACTGCACTACCTCTTATACTTTCTTCCATTATTACTGGCTCATGCGATTGGGAGTTACATACATTTCACGAATTACATAATATTACATTTAAAAGCCATTTCACGTTAGATATAAATGACATATATGTTTAAACGTATGCATTTTATATTTGACATTTACACAAATGATCGAATACCGCATGTTACTGGTTTTATGCTTTCTGTCGAGTGAAAACCAAGTGTTTTTCTTGTAATAATGCTATTACTTAAAAACAGTAGAAAAAAACTTCATTGCTATGTCGTTTCTACTTTCATGATTTAAAAAACTATAATAAACCAATAATGTTCTTGTGGGAAACAATCGATCCAGGCCAGGTAAAAAAGTATACTTTTCCTGGTGAAAAGGCACGTCAGTGGGCACTGGATATTTTGGTGTCCGGGAAAGGCATTACTGCTTCTCAGCTATTCACGAAATGGTACATTCCTCTAGATTATACACAAACGCATATAATATGTAAGTAGAAGTTAGGGTGAAATGGCTTGATGATAACCCACTGCAACAACGGTGCTGTGATGCAGATGTGGGAGAATGAAACACATAAGGTTATGTATTGCCTTGCCGCATAGGACTCACATGAAGACTAGAGTTTTTTATGTTTAGTCAATACTCTGGTTGCTAACTGCCTGGATCTGCATCTGCGTCAGACTCAAGCATTTCAGACGTGTAGGAGGCTTTTATGTGTGATATGCGAGGAAGTAGTGGCTTTAATAAGCCGTCCCCTTTACTTTTTACAAAGATGGAGAAACTGTACAAGGAAGTCGTTGTTCCTACTTCTGAGATTCTCTGAGTAGTACACAGTGTATTTTGGCCTTTGCATTGGTCGGAAACACTACTATTTTTTCAAGATTTTCACTTCCAGGGAGTGGAGATGTTTCGCATATGTGTTCTTTGTACAAGTACTTTAAGTGCTTGCCTCTTTGCCGGGGTTCATTCCTGAAATTTGATAAGAACAAAACTCAAGCCCACTCCCAGATCAACGTGGTTGGTTCTCTTGAGAATAGGAAAAGCAAATAAAAAACCACTTCATTGTACAACTCTGTCATTTAGATATGTATACAATACGCATACCATAATTTCCACTTGTTTTGCAACATAATAAATAGGATTGCATTTCATATTTAAAAACGATTTTAACTGGAAAGCATTTTACTATAAATATGTAGTCTCTTTTAAAAAGGTTATAATTACGCTTAAATAACTAACTGTACTCACCAAGTGCACATTCATAAACGAAAGTTGCTGTGAGAGTGTAAATGCATATTATTCTTGTATTCTTTAGAAACGGACCTTTATTGATGGGTATATAAATACATAGAGTTGAAAGAAAGGTCAAGATAAAAGGGGTGAGAAAGAGCTTACAAAATACAATTTTCAGTAAAAGCTATTTTAATTTGTGTAATTAACCTTTTAGTCCTTAGTATCATACATAGAAATTATTCTGCTTGGATTATGTTGGCGAAGAAGCTTATAAAAGAAATGGCATAATTATCATATAATTTATGTTCACGTTACCTTAAAAGTATTTTTGAGTTTGGGCAACTAATGTGCAGCTATAAAGCAGTATTCGTATCCAAAATGTGAACGAGATACATTCAATTACCAACTTAAATGAACTTCATGGTTCCCTCTTATGATAACAGTAAGTGACTGCACTCATTCTTGTATACATGTAACAATATACAGACTTTCTATTCATTTTGAGAGAAAAACAACTTTAAATTTAGACAGAGATATTTTCACTATTATTACAGTAATCAAGTAACACAGTCACTTAATGACAGCTCTAATTACGCTCTTAGTAATGGTATGTTTGCTGCAGTTTCGAGTGCAGCTATCAGATAACTTGAGCTTGCTCAGCTCTCGCACTCTAAATGTACACGTGTTTGGATACATCATTCATTGTCATGACTCATGACACACGTTACAAGTTTTTACTTGCTTATCAAGTCATACATACATACATATATGCATACATCCATTATCCAAGCCTACTAAACATGGTGTTGTAGAACGTGTAACACGGTGGTTTTTAACAACCACTCATGATACAGCAAAACAGATCAGCCAAATATTATCCTTCTAGGCCTCAGCTTGTTTTGCTGCCTACATTGTTAAAGACAATCTCTCGTCTTGGTTCAATATATACAGTTTAGCATTGCTGCATACATTTTTGAAGACAATCTCATCTTTGTTTGATTACAGTTTAGCATTATTGTACTCATTAAATACAATAATATGTAATCCTATGACAGCCCAAACGTTTCAAATCTCCCATCTATTTAACTGCTTTACATGGATTGCTTATTGAAACAATACAATAGTTCAGACTACAGATTAAAGACAAATAAAACATCTAAGCATACTTATTTTTAAACAAGCTCTCGCATTTCCTTTATATTTTCATGGAATTCAAAAACATCTTGTTGCTGCTGTTGAACCTTATGAAAATTAGATTGTTTCGGGTTGATGATGTTGCTGATAATGAGGCTGATTCTGACATTACCGCTGCTACAGATGATGATGACGACGACGGCGAGGCAGGGTCAGTCACCTAGCTTTGGCAAAAAATACCGTGTTTTAAGTATATTTTTCCCTCTCAGTTAGCTGACTGAGCTAATGTGGTACATCATAAGAGTATTACATTTGAATACCAGCTAACTGCCATCACGACTGTGTACAATATAAACCTAACGAAGAGCACAGTTACATTACGATATACATTGCATTATTGTTGTGCACACGATACACATAGTCTTAAGCTCTTATTCATACTTAAAGCATTTTAGATCTATAATAATGCATACACGTATATCTACAGCGTCAATAGTAAAGTCTACATAGTTTTTGTGGTTTTTTAGCTACCAAACTATATAGTAAAACAGGCAGTCCATTAGATCAAAACTGCATAAACTAGTAGCTGCTACAGAAGGAGCATTATCTTAAATATTAAAAGCTGCTCTAGTAGCTAGTAATAAGTAGCTAAGAGAGCATTGCATGAAGCTGGGTTAAAACCATTATTAGACGGGAGACTCTTTTCATAGGTATTATCATAGTATATGGAGTGGAGTGCGTGTGCGAAAAAGTATTGAGAGTGCATTATGTGAAATAACATATATCAGTCTCAGAACGAGAGAAAACACAGTACGAAAAGCTCGTGCTGCCACCAACACCATCAAAAAATGCCAATTGCTGAAAATATTGTGACGAGAGAGAGAGGAAACGAGTGGGGTGGAGCGAGGATTCCCAGCCCTCAAGTTTCTTTATAGACTTAAGTATGTATGCGCGAGCGGAGTACCTTATGAAAAAACAAGGCATACCGTTCAAAGTATTAAAAAACATACAGACGGCTTCACTTATGAACGAAATGAAAGCAGTATTCGCTTCTGCTGCCACAGATCTGTCTCTTATTTTATTGCAGCGCTATAATATACAATACCTTCAGTCAAGTCATAATAATTTCTCCCCTGTATTCTGCCATTCATGCATAGTTATGTTAGGTAGGTAGTCAAGTCATCTTTTGGTTCACTTGCCATGTAAAAATATTATATGGATCGTATAAAAAACATATTGCATACACATATCAAGCCAGTGGCCGATGAAAACGTGTGTGTGTGAAAAAAGCCCGTAGACGACTTGTGTGTAGTGATAATATGTAGTAGAGTACAAGGTAGGTATGAAAAGTAGCTAGTTCGGTTTTCAACTTGAGGTGTTTAGTTTGGTTTAGTCATTTAAGCTTCGTTTTTAAGAGGATGGAGTATACGGTAGCTGTTTAGTAGCTCCAGAAGCTTGAACACGACAACATTCAGTCTAAGAATGTGCACATAACGTAACAATATCAAGTTGGACAAGATTACATTTTTTTTCTAAAGTACACACATTTGACACTCTGAATCGTCAGTCGACGAGAGACATTAGATTCGTTCAAACCTCGCTCGATGTGCTCTTAAAAGGTTTGCATTAGGACGTTTGGTCAGGAGTACCCGTGTTCTGAAGAGTTGGTGGAAAGTACCACATAGCTTAACTTAACAACTGCCAAGCAGGACGTGTCGTATTTGACGTGGAGCAAAGACGATCTCTGTGGTGAATTAGAATACTTAAGTCTTTGTTTTTACCTATGCAGCATCAGTCTGACTGTTTATCTGCAATTTTCACGTAAAGTATAAAATTCAAGGGAAATCAAACTTTTTAACGTTAACAAATTATTTTTTACTCTGGTTAGTGTATTAATGTGCTCCGGCGTATTTGAAATGGCCGTTTTTGCTTCGTTTGTGTTTATCAAAATCTTTTAATTTGTTCCAAACTTAGTTACTAATTTTAGAATAATCATTTCTTACAATAGTTTTGGCTAAGCGTCGGTTTTTAATAGAGTCAGAATATTTGTTTGATTCTTAATTCTTTTAAAGGGCAGATTTAGTTTTAGGAATTTCGTTAAAATTAGGAATAAGCTTAGGGAGCATCTCTGCCAGAATGAGTAAAACCGTGTTTTTCTTATCATCGTAAAAAAAACTAATAGTATTATTTACTTGCATGGAAAGGAAAGTGGACCGATCAAAATATTTTGTGAATTAGTTTATATTTTTCTCCTTTTTTTCTATTTATAACTCTGTGGGTTGTGCATGTGCACAGTGAAAAATATTAACAATGATATGTTGGTTGTTTGGAAGTAACGTTTAAAATATTTTTTACAATGGTGAAAGCTGCTTTGTACATTTGTGCAAGCAATCTAGTTTTTTTTGGGAACGACTATACCAACAAATCACATGAATTGTGCGAAACACGAGTTTATAAGGAAAGACGAGCAAAAGGATGAAATCTTAGCGTGCAAATCTGCGGCGTAGACAATGGCACTGGCACCAAATAAAAGCGGCCTCATCACACAATCATCTCGTCACATTGTTCTCATTTTCATCATTTTTGCTGGTATGTATATACACATTGTACAGAAATGCATATAATGTATAAAGTAAAGTGTAGTTTTTTACATGACGCTTTGCAAGCTAACATTTGAACACTTAAACCCAACGTTGCTTCTCTGTAATTTTTATTTAAGGTACGTTTTATATATATATATATGTATGCATAGGTAAGCATGATTATCATGACGAATGGTAGCAGGGTTTATAATATGTAACATGCATTATGTGTGTATTATGAGTATTTTTCCCAAATGTAAACTGTTTTTCCTGTATAAGTAGAATTTACTGTCGAAAAGAGCTTATTACCACAGGTACAACAGATTCTACCACATTATTTCATGGTAGAAAAAACATCACTTCTTTTTATATTATGCCTTATGCAATATGTGTTTGTGAAGAACGGGTGTCTGCTGATGTGCAGTGTGCATTCATACAAGCCATACATGACTACCCCTTTTCCATTTTTCATCACGTTCGCATAATATTACATTCCATTTAGAATACGTTTGGTTTCGTTTCATAGCTCACACGAACAACGTGTATGCTTTTTTACGTGGTATCGACAGAAAGCATGAAAAAGAGTTACAAAAATGGAGAGAGACATAAGACTTACTCAGCCAGCACATGATATTATCTTGTTGGCTTTAAAAAACCTTGTGATTCTTCTTTTAAGAGAGACGGATACATATTAAACCGGCACTGAAATGGCCAACGTGATCATCATGAGCTTCTCTCAAATGATTGTCTGGCAATAATGATCATTTCAGCTATGTACTATAGACAATACGATTTTTACAGTATCCAGTTTCTTTACCGACGTTTTTTTCTAGTCATCAAAGCAATGTAGACGAAAGATTACTCTTTTAGGTTTTATTTTGCATGCTAATGGTGAAGATACAAGTACATGATTAAAAAATCACAGTCACACAGTCAAAAACATCAAAGATATATAAAGATACTTAAAAACAAAATAAATTTATGTGAGATGGGATTTCATTCCAGCTTCTGAATGTAAATCAGATCATACAAAATACATAAATGCAGTATTACAACTGAGACGATACTTTTGATAACTGCTTCCTTTTGTGTTTGGCGAAAGCATACATATATATTTGATTGACGAGTCACGTTGTCAGAAATATGTAGTGTGAAGTATCATACTTAATGTGTGATTAGTCCTTGGATAATATGTATATCAGAGTTTAGTTGGATCTAATATTGACATGACATTTCATTCATAACTGATTCAGACTTTTTGAGAAAAAATAAACTTTTAGAAATCTTGTAATTTCAGATAAAAATAGGGGGTTCCACGTTGCCCCAAAGTATAAACTTGAGTAATACATTTGGAAATGAGAAACGCATTTGTATATAACATTAAGTAGGCATGTTAGGTACTCCCAATATCCTATGTGATGTAGTACGAGCACGAGGAAAGAGTTTAAGTTAACATGTGCTGTACCGTTTATATTTTGAAAAGATAAGTTACAACATTAGTTCTGGGAGCAAACTTGAAATGAGTGGACTCTTATGGAGTTTGGAGTCTGAGCCACAATACACATAATTGGTTACACTGGCTATGTACACAAATGTATATTAAACTTGCTTGATTTGTAGCTGTTCACATGGTTTGCTAGTTAGCTACGGTCTGTCGGAATTTCCACTTGTCTAACTCATCGTGAGATTTCAAATTTGCCTGACGTGGCTACCACAATTTTTCATTGAGACATTTGGAATATTCACATAAAATAATTTTGTGTATTAAAAAGTATATATTTCCGTAGACAGAAATGACACAATATTTGTAAACCGAAAACCAATTTTGCATTTTCAGATCCGTTAATTTTGTACGTTTACATAGAATCGTACACAATGTTATTCAACTGTCCCAAACCAATTAAATATTTCTAACGATCAATTTTTTCTGTTATTGCAGGTAAATCTACAAAGAACGGAAAAAACTAGGATCCATCCTGAACGGGATGTTACCTTCTGCTTGCATTGGGAAAATGGGCAAAGATCGCATCACATATGCTGTCTGACCGGAAACCAGGATTACTGTTCAATGAACCAAGTGAAATTTTTTTCGTTTATTCGTGAGACCTACAAACAACTAACCAGTTTGCTATTGTCTTAGAAGAAAGCTTAAGTTGATACACTTAGGTATGTACTACAGATCATCTTCCTTTTTTAATCGTTAAAAGTGTAAATTTTTTGATCCTGCTACAACCCCACGAATGTCTTCACATTGACAGTTTTGCAGCTACATAAATATGCATAAATACCATTAACATTTCATACTGGAAGAAATAAGTATTACTAATTTTGCTTAGGAAAAGCAATCTCGCTAATTTTATAACGTATTCCTTTACCATTACATACATTACTTACGGACATCTATATTTTACTGGCAGCTGCAAAAGAAACGTCCATAGAAAGTTGCGTGCATTTGTTTTCAGTAAAGTAACTAACCAACAACGAATTCATTTTAATCATCATTCATTATTACATTGGCATCATATCATCCACCATACACAGCCTCACCGTTTCATTGCATATTACATTCTTTATGTCATTTTTTGATTTTTGTTCTCATGCTTTCTAACATTCAGCTCATTCAACCATTGCATTGTGGACAGAACAGCATTACATTTTTTACGTGTTAGACCAGATATTTAAGACAGATATATAGTGTAACAGCTGTAATATACGCTGCACTTCCGGAGGAATAAACTGGTACTGGTTGTTGCTTGATGATAATATACACAACGAAAACCCCGATGTTAACATTTCCTTATGGTAGCTTTAACCAGTCAATAGGTTTTTGTTTACCTTTACCACTTCCACATAATAACTTGCCGATGATGATGATGAGAAGGAGGATGATCATCACGATGATTGCATTACGTGCACAGCGAGCCATCACCACCACACATTATAAATGTATTATACATATTATGTATCTGTTTTTTTACTGCGTGCATTTTGATAAGGTAAATACATTTATAGCTGCACATTCTGTAATAACAATTTTCATCTAAAGTAACTTTGTTTCCTCTCTTGCAACAACCAACACGAATAGTCCATATTCATAATACAAAGACATTGTTACTCTCCTGTATTTGTGTTATTTATTCCTGTCATCTTTCTATAACATTTGCTATACCGTCATAATCATCATCCATGCTGACTGACTGCATTTTGACTAATGTCGAACCATTTGTTTGCTCGTATAACATTAGGTATTTCATCTCCGTTAAAAAACAACTTTTTTCTCTCAACTGGTTAAGTTCATAATAATGTTATCTTTGCATGAACACTTACTCTTTGGTACATTGTTAAGCTGAGATGTATAATATTGTTCCGTTCATTCGGATGTCCTTGTTGCAGCTGCTGCCGGCCTTTAGGTTTTGCCTATTATCATCCTCATTTCATACCTTTTTACCTGCTTGCAATAATGATGCACGACAACGGTGCTCCTTCGTTTGCCCAGTTAACTGAATGGGGAATGCAATATAGCTAATAATAATTGTTCGGTTAGGGAGGTTTCCCTCCAGTAGTAGCTAACATGCTTTTAAGCTATGGGAAACAGTGATATGCCACCAGTGGAAAGTGGTTATTAACAAGAATTAGCTTTTGGCTTGGATGAAGTTTCGTTGTTACCCCATTCCTTTCCCAGAGTCCATCAGCTATAGCAAAAAAACGATAAGAGTTTCATTGCACCATCATGCATAACAGTATTCTGATGTATTGTGAATGGAAATAGGGCTAAAATGACTGCAATGCAAGTTAGGCTAGGTATTTCTGCCCTTTACTTTTTCATGATGTCTGGCATAATGCATAATATTAGTAGAACAATTTATAGCTGAAGTAATAACTTCTTAAGAAGTAAGGTGTATAGTGAATGATATTAGGCAGGTGAAGTATTTAGTCAAGG
>JAHZNG010003050.1:0-11989 GCA_027744375.1 Orchesellides sinensis
ATAAGAAGGGAAACTTGGCCACAGACACATATCCTTGCCTATAGCTATGAATAGCTTATGCATTATGTCATGCCGTGCAAAGCAGCCCTACTGCATTTACCACATGATGATAATGATAATACCTTCTGTCCAGTTTTCCTTCCAATGTAATGTTACTTTCATGGAGTTGCCTAAGGACAGTCATTTTTCTTCACAATCAGCATCTAATTTCTTACATTTGGTATCTGGATGATAATAAAGCTCCAGAATATAGAAAGATGACATCATGTTGCTGAGCTTTAACAGAGTTCCATTTTTACTTGATTTCACTCTCGCATATCTAATTAATTTACTGAACGTAATGACCCATGCATACCTGAGTTTATTAAGGGCCTACCAAATTTTTTAAAAATCTCCAAGAATAAAATACTCACGTTTGAGCTATATCACATAAAAACCTCGCTGGGAGCACCTTTAGTTTAACTATAGGAGCTAATATGTAACTAAAGAAGTATAACTAATTCCGCTAATTTCACTGAGGAAAACGAATTAAGCTGAATTAGTACCCTTGCGTGTACACATATTAAGTTTTCTGTTCAACTTGTAAAGAAGATTAAGAGTTTTGTATAATGAGTTAATGCACGTACTTAAGTGCATTTGACGAAAAAAAGAGGGAAGCTTATTATTGCGTCTAATACATAAAAATAAAGGGAAGAGATGAGATAGAGTTTGTATTGAGTGGGGGTGCATAGCAGACTCAGCATCTATCGAGGTTTATACTTGTCGTTCTGTTTGTAAAGTACTTTTTACTTCTTGAGCTTTCATTTTTGCCCGTTGTCTATCATATATTTATTATCGGATGAGTATTTTTCTTCTTCCACGTATCCATAAAAGGATCATATACTTGTTTGGGTAAGGGTTGGCTGGTGGTGGTGGTGGATGAATGAATGACTGACTGACGAACTGATGAACGAATGAAATGTTGTGAAGAGGGATAAGAAGATGAAGCACAGGGAGAGGATCAGTTGAATAGGAAGTTAGATGAGCAAAGAAAGAGCATGGTATATCTTGTACCTACAAGCGTATCACAAGTATTCCGTCCAAAAAAAACCGGCTTTTATAGAAATGCACTACACAGGGCTAGAGAGAGTGGAAACGGGAAAAAATCATTAAATATTTAATCATCAGTTCATCAAATAGTAAATCGCCTTTCAAAGATTCTAAATTATTCAATTCTCCATTACATTTAGCATAACTTTCCCACTACTACAAACAAGCAAGTTTAGTATGTGCATATATGCGTTACGTAAGTACTACTACATCCCTGCGTGTTATGAGTACACCACCGTTGACCGTGGTACTTTCATGTAACTAAAATGCTCATATGACAGATATCTCTTAAAACTTACGAATTCTTCCTCTTCTTTTTTAGTAGAGGCTGAAACAGAGGTTATGAGTTTAAGCAAAAGCCTAGCTGAACGTTTTTCCGATGACTCCTACCTTTAAGTACATTTATACATAGAAATTTTCGTTTCTCTAAGCAAAAATATGCTGTCGTACTCAAAGGCCTGTTTTATGTTACTTAGGATCTCAGATTAAAGCACAAATACTATATTTTACATATTTTGAAGTAGTGCATAGCAAACTGATTTTCGAAATTTTGTGCAAATATACAGCATAGACATGCTTTACTCTCCGGTTGTGCATTTAGCACATTTTGCCTCTTCAAACAGTTGAATGGGGTATGATTTCCTAAATATTTGCCGAATTTTTCTGATGACTAATTTAGTGATTTTCTAAAAAAAGCTTCATTTATTGTATATTTGTACCACATAAATAGGACATTTTCACTCAGTCATTGAAATACTGTTAGGTGAAGACAATCAGTAGTTACATGATCAAGCCTCATGATGTAATGATGCATTCATACAACCAGAAAGAAAGAAATAGTAAAATACAGTAAAATAACTGACTTACAAATCCTTCTCTTCAATCTTTCCGTCACTTTTCTTTTCCCCTTCTTTTTAATGTGCTTACTTCACAATGTAGCCTTCGTTATCCCCGTCTTCTTTATTTTCGCTCAGCACAGTGGAGAAAACTTTATTATAACATTTTGTTTTTAGCCAGCATCTTCCCTCTTCCTTCTGTAATTTTATACAGTCAGAATGGCACACAATTTTTCCCTGATTTTAATATGACGGGGACGGTGCATTTTTTGTTGTAAGTTACAATATTTTTATGGACTCAAACTCGGTTAAGCTAGCTATCAGTGTCTTGAGAACGGGAGAAGTATAAAAAAGAATTGCAACTTGGTTTTTGTAACGTTGGTGGTGGCGGATAGTGTATGCTTCGTGTCTAAAGTGGTCGTATGACATGGAATAAGAAGCGTAATGGAATCAGATAGGATCACAATTTAAAATTATCTTCGTGAGTTTAACGAACTGCCTGCGGGTAGGCTAGCCAGCAAAAAGTATGGAATCGTATGAAATGACATTATTGCTGCCAGAATACAATGAACACAGTCAGAATATTACCGCTCTGAGCTTCAGGCAAACTGCATTAGGCAAATGGAAACAACAATGATTTTTGTTGCAACTGTTTTGTTGGTGCAAAGTCTACGACGCGTGTGTCCTACTACTCAACTAATAGTTTTTTTGTACGTACCTATGTGTATATAGTGAAATTGTTACAAAAACCAGGAATTTGTTTGTTTATGACTTTGAAAAAAAATTTTCTTCCATTTTTTCTACAACAAGCTCTAGTGTGGCTTACTCCTTCATACTCCTCTTAATACTCACCATTGGCTAATTTAATTTAGATTTACATAATATGGTTACGTCCATCTGCTGCATTTTCAAGTTTCCTGGTTGATTTGCTTATATAGATGACAAACATAACTTGTGAGTTTATGTACAAGTGCATATCAAATTTTTGATGGCTTTTACAGTAAAAAATCCCCATCTTCAGGTCAATAGAAAATTTACTTTAGCTTTCAAAGACATTTTGTAATAGCAACCTTCGAAGCTTATTAGCTGTATAGAATGATGCCGTTGCAACCTACATATTTTCTTTTATAACTTACAACCAGCTAAAATGCCATAACTTAAACATAAACAAAAGACGCACAAACTAGGTATTTAGTTACCAGGAAGTTGATCCACGATGTTTACGAGGTCTTTTGTGTTTGACAATTTACAGCAGATGAACATAAGCCAAAATCAATTAATCTGCTAAATAGTTTTCCAATGGTTAGTATCCCGAGGTTAATATTTTTGGCTTGTTTCCCTTTGAATAAAAACAAAAAATGAATCTGGCTCTTGACTAACATGGCAGCATGCTTGAGTGACATCCGAATCTTGGGAGTTGTAGGCGATTGGCACAGAGGCAAGGAAATACGTCTTTAAAATCTGTTGATCTGTTTTTGACTTTATCGTTTCTGAACTCCTTATTTTGAAACGCTGAGCCAACCGGCAAAATATATATACTGTGTAGAATTGATCTCAATCGTAAAATACATAAATAGATAAGAAATTCGGTTGAGTACATCACGGATGTTCATTGAAATTTCATTTCTTCTGTTTTACAGGGCTGTGAAACAGGTGATTTATGATTCCATCAGATTTTTACAGTATTTAACTCCCTCTAAACTCTTTCCTTTCACTGATGTGCGACTAGCTTTCAAGCAGGTCCAATTTTTAACGGTATCTTGGTAATTCTCTTCGTAGAGTGTTTTTTCATTGCGTAAAACACTACATTGATGGGTTCGAAGTGCGAAGGTTATAAAGATAGCCACATTAGTACTCTACCAAGCTTTCATTATTATTATCAGGTCAGGGCAGTAGGATAAATCCAGCAAGTGTCATATTGACACGAGAAATAATAAAAATTGAAATTATTCCTTTTTCTTTTGCACATTTAATGCATACTATATAAAATATTTGTCAGAGTAAGCATGTATGCCTGTACGTATGCGTCAGATAGTTTACACTCTTTTTGAAATCATCCACACTCACAAGGAAAAAAGAGAGCACAAACTTGTCAACATATTACATGTTCCCCAGAATAAGAAATCAGCAAAAAGAGAGGAATAAATAAGAAGAGGAGGAAAAGGCATGAAAGCCCATGATAAATTCATATCCAATTCTATTTTTTCCTATCGTTGCCCGTTGCCCCTCTTTTTTATCCATTCATCCATCCAAACTAACCATTGAACCATGCATCCAACGCACCTCTCTCTTTTCCTTCTCATCTCAATCGTATGACGCGAACAAAGGTCCATTTTATGTATTTACATTTTATTGTAGTATTCTCTCTTCTTTATGTCGGAGTAGACAAGAGAGTGTGTGTATAAAGTAAAGTGAAATATATAAGGAAAAGGGAGAAAGGAGGGGAGATTCTTTTTAATGGAGACAAGTAGTGAGCGTTCCTTCGGCTTAGTTTGCTTGGTTGGGGAAAGAAAGCGAAAAAGGCAAAGGACGATGCAATTTAGAGAGCAAGAGTATATATCTTTTGTACCACTAGCGCAGATCAGAATCCTGTATTGCCGTCAACATAACCAACCACTTTTCCACATTTCAAAGGTAAAAACTGGTTTTCGCTTCTGCCATTATTATTATTTTCCCTTGCACTGCTGGATGAAATCTTGGTAAAGGAATATCCAGTCAGGTCAGTCAAATAAAGGGGAAAGTTCCTTGTATTTCATATGCAATCGGCATGCTTACATATGTAGTGTGAATTCTTGTAGACTAGTTCGAAGCATTCAAACACAAAAATTTAAAGTTAACTACCAACGAAGTTAGCTTGTACAAAATCTTTAAATATGTACGAATATACATTTGTATTGGACATATTTGATGCAGCCTATAAACGCATGCATTTTTATAGTTTGTTTATATTATATGCTCTGCTATTTTATGTTCTGCTATGTGGCAACTAAACCTGTAAATGCTTGTTATTTACATCTTTAAAACCCAATATGCCACATTTGCACACCTTCTAGCTGCTTGCACTTCCATAAATAATATATCTGAAGGGCTATTTCTCCATCTGCCTCTAAACTCATCAGGATCAACTATGATCCTTTGTCATCTTATTTCTTTATTTACGCTTGTATCCAATATCAGTATCATGTTTGCTGACTGGAAAGAGTTCACCTCCCACTTCACTTTAATACCACACTAGCCCGTTAGTGAGATGGCAATTGAATTTGGTTATTGAAAAAAGAAGTAAATAGGAAAAATGTAAGGATGGGAAGTGAGCTGGAAAAGATATATGGATGGTAAATCAGAAAAGCAGAGTAGAATTGATGTGATTTTGCTCACTACCTAGAACAACAGTTTTATCATACAGATATGAAATGCAGTCTTATATCCTATACATGTCTACATTGACACCAGCGATGTACATACATTTGCCTGAATATTCTTATTTTAAATCATTCCTTAAATCTCTACTTTGGCTGGCGTACTTGACTGATTCTTTTGATCTCGACAGATAACAACAATGAAAGTATGCATTAGCCTACGACCAATAATGTTATACTCCATGAAAAATTTACGATTGTCGACAGACATAGGTATGAATTAATTTTGAACGAAACTTTTTCTTGCAGATTCTTCCTTAAATTCTTCCTCAAGTGCAATCAAAACTGTTTGAAGAACGCAGGAAATCCTAGAGATATGCGAAGATTCCAGGTGAGACAACATATTAACAACTAAACATTGTTTTGTCACAGTTATCATGCCTGTTGTATTGTTTTGGCTTGTCTATTACTTATAAATATAGAAACATTCTTTTAGCACAGCAAAAAGAGCTTAGAAGGGCAAACAAGCCTTTATTAAAAAATGGTTTTGCAAACTAGCAAAGAATATAAGCATGATGGTCCCCCTATTTATATTCCCTGCATCTAACCAGTTGCTTAAGCTTCATTCAAAACCAAATTGAATATTATAAGGACCATAATGGAGCTAATCTTTTTCATTGAATTTGACGTTTCTGTAATCCGAAAGGGATGAAAAAGAAAATCCGCTTGTGTTAAAATGTCACTTCACAACAAAAAGAGAAGCTCCAAAATATATGTTTGTATTACTCCTAAGCTTCCCAAAAGTAATTCCGACTCATGCATCAAATGTTATTGTTTTCTCGGTTAATGCCCCTTGTATGTATTTGGCTTTATGTCGTGTGTGTGTGTAAGCCCTGTTGTAATTTGATGTGTGGAAGGAGTTATACTAAAATCTCACCCTTATGCATTTAAAACATTTTTTTAGCTTGTAGACAGATGCTAAATCCGATGTTTTCACTAGTGCATTCAACGCATATGCATTTGTTCATTTCATAACATTCCAACATGTTGCATTATGAACGACTTTTACTTAACTAGATTTCATTATTCTTTTAAATAAAAACTCTAATTTAATTTGAATTTGATGTCGTCTTACTGTTAAAAAGGATTTTGATTCTAATAATACGACTATTAACTGATTCGTTTTATGCATTATGTAGTTTTTCATACATCATTGCTTTGTAGCTAAAAATAACATCAGTGTACTAAAGAAAACTTACTAATTTTAGCCGAACAATAATAGCGTAATGATGATTATTCAGGATATAATTCGAATATAGAGTGGGAGGGAAAATAATGAATGAAATTCAGTTTTAGAATGGCTGGTTAGATTATTAAAGTTGTCTTGAATGCATTTTGCATAGCTCCCATCATTGAAGTACACGCCTGCAGTCTTTCTACCAATAATTATACAAATCCCGTAAAGCCGTAATGCTTGCGGTTGCAGTTTTTAAAGAGAAATAAACTTCCCATCTTCACACGAAATGATCTACAATCTAAATCATTGTTCTCATTCATTTGGCAGCTGGTGTAACAGATTACTAACAATTTTTTTTCGAAAATAGAGATTTTATTGCATTTTTTTACTATTCAAAGCGAGTACATAATTTTGGGAATTTACTCTCCTCAAAACATTTTCGTTCACATGTAGTCATTGTCACTTTTTGTGTGCAGTTGTTCAAGAATATCCTACATTTTTGTTAAAAGAACAAAATTAACGAGAAGTTGAAACATCTTTTGTTTTGAATTTTTATCTTTTAAATTTGTTTACACATGCTCCTGTACACCACACTGATAAAGGAAACAAAAAACATGGTGCATACGGATTTGCTATATTAGGTCATCACCATATATCCCAAGAAAGAAAAAAAGCAAGATTAAGTTTATTCAAGCTACAGTTTATTGCTAGACCTGTTGTAGTTTTTGAGGTTTTTTCTACATCACAGAGTTCATGTCTCCAGAGTTTACTCGGAGATGAAGATTTTTCCTCGGGGTAATAATTATTAGTCACTTCTGTGATTTCTCTGTGTAGGCCTCTGGGTCTGAGACATGAAGTGACAAAACTTTTTTTATTGCTGTAAATAAACTCAAACTCAGTAGTTGAGCAGAGTTGGTCTTTTAGATTGTCGAATTTTCTAGCAAACCTTTGTGGCGTATATTGTGCAGGGCTTTTATATTTTTTCTCACGCGAAAGATATTCACATCCACGTATGTGATCCACGTATGTTAAACAAACATCTACCTGAATCATCACATTGCTCTACTTTCCTACTCCGGAAGCTCACATATTCACCGTGCCACTCAATTCCATCATTTACAAAAAGAAATGAGAGCAGTGTTCAAAAACCAAAACAAAAATTAACACCAGAAAGAAAAATGTTTACATTTGAGAGGAATCCCAACACGGTCTCATTTATTTCCTACTATTTTAGTCAAGTGGATTTCCCAAAACTTTGTTTTACTTCTAAAGCTGGTTTAAATTTCAGCTATGTATGCATATAAATAGGGTACGGTACAACAGTCATCATCAACTTTTCGGGTATCGATTTCAAACCAAAACCATATTTGTTCAGAAAAGCCCTCACGTACATAAAAAGAAACACATACACTTCACTCGTACAGATCAGTACACCAATGCATTGCCACAATATTGGAACCCGGAACGAAAAAAAAATATTGGGACCCTTCAAATAAAAAGGTTTCCCCTTCTAACTGGCCAATTGTATGAAATAGTACACAATATACATACATGCATATATACATATTTGGACTTTCGTGTATGCCAGTGCTACTGCATGTGATTAATTAGGTGACAAAAAGTCAGACCGTGTTGCACACTTCCTTTTCCACTTTGCGCCTCGTAAACTTCATTCTTCAACCAAGAAGAGAGTCATTCATTCATAACAACGTCATTTTAAAAATCAGTACAAAGTTTGGGCTTACTCAAATACAAGTTACTACATGCTCTTATGGATTCCAGTGGTAAGATGAATATATAAACCCAGAAAGAAAACAAAACTGCACTTTTATTCTGTCAGCAACACATGCATTAAAGGCGTTCATAGCTGAATAAGAATCCCTTGTTTACATAAAACTTTTTGAGACATTGCATTTCCTTCCTGCTACCAGTACATGGGAATCCTGGAGCTTGCCGGTTAAACTATGCATGAATATTGGAATCAGATTGTGTGAGAGCAATATTAATATTTACCCACGCAGGATTTTATGATTTTTACTCAGCCATTTACAAGCCAACTTTCTCAAAAAGAAGAAATATTTGGTTGGACAAATGACATGTTGACACTTAGAGGTTTGACTTACGAGTGAGAAAATTAGCAGTAATTTGGTGAACCAAAACAAGCCATTATTTGAAACATGTGCTTAAAATCCCTTACTGTGAAACGGGTTGTGGTAGAAAAGGTTTGTATATGGTGTATCAGAGAACTTGTAGGTTTTGTTAGGCCTACTGTAATTGACTTGTTCTCAGAGCATCGGAATTAGGATTTGCCTTGCTAATTTTTGTGGGTGATACTAATTAGGATAATAGCGTCGGGGTTTCTTAATACAATAACTTTAAATACAATATCTTATTGGTTCAAAACAGAGATGAAATTGGTTCTGTCAATATGCCACCAAGCTCAAAACTCAAGCTCAGCGTTTCATTCGTCATCCTCGAAGATGCTGAAAGATGTAGTAATAACAATAATAAGAGTAATATGAAGAAAAGTTCAGATTTCGTATTTTTCTCCCAATTCTTTCCCTCTGAGAAAACAACACATTTGCTTGGATTCCACCAGAAAACAAGAAAGGAAAGCAGCAAACGCTGAAAGCTTAACAAGCCTAAAAGAACATACGATATACATGTACCTTTAACGTTTCCCCAAGCCTTATGGCGAATTCTTTTTCTTCCAAGTTTGGCAAAGGCAGTTCAGATAGAACAAAACTTTTTTCCGTTCTAGTTTCCTTCCTTTACTTCAGTTTTGCTTTGCAGACAAAATGCACTACTGGTAGACGGAATATATACATCCATAGAGTACGTACAAGTTGTAATACCATGAGGTATGTATGTATGAGAGAGAGAGTAAAAGAAAGGTAGACTTCCAATTTGGCATGGCCGGGTTATTCTCTCGACTTGGGAAATGTTCCTTTGGGACAGGGCTCCCTGAAGACTTGCTTTTTGTGACGTACCATATATGTATTACTACAGCAATATATCCATATAATGCACTTCACTTACCTATGACTCAGGAAAGGCCATAGGCATAGAGCCTTTTATCTACAAACATGCATACTACACATATAAGCTGCATTGCACGCTTTCCTACTTTGGTGTTTCCTTCCTTTTTCACGTTCGTTTTGCTCCTCTAAAGACACTTGACACTTTCTCAAGTGATAATGCCTGGCGCCTGGAGACCAATCTCGGAAACGGAAACCTTTCCCAAGTGCCCTGGAGAGACTTTGACTTACATTTTTATATACCGACATATTATCATGCACTAGTTTAGCTTTTGGTATACAGTAACTACATACATAAGTTCAGTGATTCCTTTTTCATTCCCATTGTTGACAAAAATACAAATTACAAATTATCCCAATTGACTCGAAAAAGGTAGGAAGCTCGTGGCATGTTTTGTTGTTAGTAAAATACAAGCTCCAGAGAATCAAATACGAACTGGCTGTTTAAAAAGTCGTTTCAGACTAAAAAATTTTCTACTCTGTAAAAATTATGTATTAAAAAGACAAATCACCATGTTTTTTATCACACAGCGTGTTGTAATAATTTTAAAGAGAATTGTGTCGTGTTGCATCTGTTTTCATTTGTTTCCCTTTTTCCTCCCAGCAAGACTAATTTGAATGAAGCTAAACTGGGATGTAGAAGAAAGCAAGATAATGGCTTTCGTATTGGTTGGATTTTTGAAACAACGACTGACATGAGTGCATGCATTGTACAAAAAAGTTGAGCTGATGCAACAGATTAAGAAGGCATACAAATCTATTCTGAATGTAAAAGTAATTCAATTGAATTCAATCCATGCGTAATCTTAGTGGGGGGGCCTTAATCAATCCTTACAAATTGCTAAGCCTTTGCCGTAAGCCTTCACATGGACGACTGCATGGCTGGTGTATGGGCGTTTTGTTGATGGGTGGGATAGTTTTGACTTGTATTTTTTACTTGTGGCTTTAAGCCAACTTAATGAGTGGTTTGGGGTTGGGATGAATTCATAAGCTTTTGCTTCCATTTTAGCCAATGCTTGTCCTAAATGTGTAACCATATGTGTAATTTACTGGAGCTACGTTCCTTATCCGTACTAAACCTTAATATTTATTTTCCGAAAATAATAATCAACTTAAACAATGAAACAATCTTGCTATTTTGAAATAACAAAAAAGTTAACTAAAATATTTGTAATGTGTGTGTATTTGACGTTTAGTGCAACTTATAGTGGATGATTAATATTGATTAAGCATAGTTAGCTGCCGATGTGGCTCGTTTATACGATCTGAGACAAAGAATTTAGATGCATAATTTACTTTATTCATCCTAGATTTGAGATGTATAATATGAATATGGATGCAAATTTTGTTTCGATATTTCGTGATAGAGAAAGTTATGAAAATTGAGGAAAGTAAATAAATTATTTATATTCGGACTTTTTGAAAATAAACATTCCGCCAAGGCATAAGCCTGGCAGGCTTATGGCATTTGACTTTGCTAAGCAACGGTGGAGCCTGCAAGGCCACCATTAACACCATTAACGGAGTCGCCGGCTCCACCATTAACGTTGCCTTGGAGTCAAAAGGCCTTGTATTCCGAGTACTTTTTATATATAAAAAGAAAGTCCCGTTCTTTGTAAATTATTTGCAATCTACCAACAAGAATCTATTAAAATGTCTCACAATCTAATATATGTATATATCATCTCGTATATTGCATATTGGCAAATACATTATAATCGCAAGTCAATGTTTTACAGGGCTAATGTAAATAACTGTAGAAGCCAAGTAAAACACATAAAATATACGTGTCGAACTAACAACCAGCCAACTCAGCATCTTGGCGCAATCATAGTGTCAGTGTTTCTGTTTTAGAAAATAGAAAAATGTACACATTTTTTTTGTATGAATTGACATGAAAAAGGGAAACAAAACACACATGACGGAATGAAGCCAAGCCAAGACTACCATAATAATAATAATAATTTAGTTGTAAAAAACTGAAACGAGTGAATGCAGCATTATAGAGAGACGGCAGTAGAGATGGGGATATAGTCACGTCGTATTTAGCACTTGCAGTTGTTGTAATAGTATCAAAAGTCAACTCCCGGGTATTTTCGTTTTGACTGTCGTTTTTTCTTTTTCATCCAAAGACACAAGTTTTTTTTGCTCACTCATACTCGATACGTACATAACGTTCGAGTACTGTCAGCATGTATTCCATCTTTGATACATATATACATTACGTACATATATAATACCGTATGTATACAAATATCAATGTACTAGCGACTTTTTTAAACTGTTGGAGGAATATTACTAAAAGTACAAGAAAAGAATGTCTATATACATACGTATATACTTAGCAAGAGACTTCGAAGATGAGTGAAGTGGAAAAGGAAGGAGCCCCATGATGGCATTCCAGAGTCCCGAGCGGCCATTGCGATTCCCCGA